>CAUYQG010203729.1:0-24862 GCA_963574415.1 Tarsius wallacei | reverse complement strand
GTCGCGCCGCGGCCCTCGCCCCCCGCCCGTCCCCCCCCGCCCCCCACCCCCTCCGCCCCCCGCCCACCTCCCTCCACCCGCCTCCCACGTGCCTCTCTTTACTCCTGTTCCTCTCAGCAGAAAGCAGTTGGGGGCAGGGGGCCGTGTTAAAGCAATACAGCAAAACAAAACTTGGGCCCTGTTTAAGGCCCCGAAAGCCCCGGCCCTTACGAGGACACATTTACAAAGGGAGAAAGACCAGCCTGAACGTGGAGGCCTGCCGTCTGAGTCGCGGTTTCCACAGAGGTCCATGTGGAGCTGCACCCTCTCCTCCGTTCAGTGCCTTTTCGTTGAAATGGAGAGCTTGCACAGAGATGGCCAGTCTGGGTGTTGTGGAGTCCCTGAAAAACAGGTCTGGAGGCCTCTGCCTGGTCTGGGGCCATCTGAGGGTGACATACGCGCAGCACAAGCCTGGGATTTGATTATGGGCACAGGCAGGCAGCATGCCTTCCCCAGGCACGCATGTGGGGGCAGCCCGGGGGTGTCATCCCAACTCTGGACAGGAATAGGGCTTGAATAGAGGGTCGTGTCCCCCTCTCCCAATCCCACCACTTGGAGTAGGATCATTAAAGCCCAGTGGGCGGGGAGGATGCTCCTTTGGTTTTAAACAGCACCCAGCACAGCCGCCTCGGTCTTCTTGGTGTTGAGGTCTGAGATGCCGCTTGCCGGTCCTGGTTAGACGGGGGACTCCTCCCTGCGTGTCCCCTAACTTTTCTGAGAACTTCCGTGCCAGGGGATGTGGCTGTCGGGAGTATGTGTGCTGCTCTGACAGACTGAGGCAGATGTCCTTTCCAGTTGTCATGGTTCAGAACCACAGCTCTGTAGGACGACATCCCATGCCAGGAGGAAGGACTGGGGGATGCGGACAGGCCTGGAGAGTAGACTCCTTGAAGCAGAGCGACAGACTGCCCTCACTTGGAGCTGTCTTCCTCTGCATCTGAGATTGAGTTAAAGGTGTTCGGGTAACCCTTTAAAAAACAAAAAATAGGCATTTATGTATCTACTTATTTTTTGAGTTGGAGTCTCACTCCGTCGCCCAGACGGGAGTGCAGTGGCACGCTCCCGGCCACCGCAGCCTCGACCTGCTGGGCTCCGGCGATCCTTCCGCCTCAGCCTTCCACGTAGCCAGAACTACAGGCCCGGCTCATTTTTGATTTATGGTAGAGCCGAGGTCTCGCCAAGTTGCCCTGGTTGATCTCGAACCCGCGGGCTTAGGCCTCCCGGTGTACTGGGATGACAGGCTGAGCCACCGGGCCCGGCCAACAGACTTTATTTTTTAGAGCAGTTTTAAGTTGACAGAAAAGTGAGCAAAAAGTACAGACTTCCCTGATTCCCCTGCCCCCACCACCCCCACTTTTCTTCAGTGTTTACCTCTCACACTGGTGTGGTCCATTTGTTAAACCGAACAAATGTTGGTACATTCGTAGTCACCAAAGTTCGCAGTTCAGGTTAGGTTCACTCGGGGTGTTGGGCGTCCTGTGGGTTTTGGCAAATGCATCCTGATGTGAATTGCCACCACTGTGTCACGCTGAACAGTTTCTCGTGTGTTCCGCCGGTTCTTTCCTTCCTCCCCGCTTCTAGAACAATTGGCAACCCGGGATCCTTCTTCTGCCTTCATGGTTTTGCCTTTCCAGAGCGTCGTGTAGTTGGAGTCATATATCATGTAGCCTTTTCAGACTGACTTCTTTCATTTGGCAGTATGCGTGGAAGCTTCCTCCATGTCTTTTTGTGACTTCATAGCTCGCTAATAATACTTTTTGGAATTTTTTTTCCTTCTTAAAGAATTCCGGGCAACATTTTCCCTTCCTTTCAATGTCTTGGTGTTTTTGTAGTACAATCCTTCACTCCTGAGTTTGTCAGTAGCATGTCACATTTTGGTATTTTGATGTCTTCTGTATGGTTTTCATGGGTTTTGGAAGTTTGCGGATGCTTTCTCTCTCTCTTCCTCTCTGTCTCTCTCTCTCTCAAGCATTTGACTCAAAGAAATGAAAACATTTAAACTTTATACTCGCTTTGTTTAAGTGATATGTCTCAATTTCACTTATTATCAGGGGTCTATTTCCTCAATAATGCTATTTTGAATATTTAAATAGCACAGGCCATAAAAGGAGAATGATTAAGTTATTGGCATGGCAAATATACTGCACTGTGGCATAAAAACAGGAGGAATTCAGCATTCGGGGTAGTTGTTGGCTTTTTTGGTTTAATAAATTAAACTACAAATTTTCCTAATTGCCAAACAAAATGTTAGGCCAGCTTTAGCCATTGCTGACAGTAAAACACAACATAAAACCTGCTGAGAGTTATATGTGGTATTTAATACGAGACAGAGTAATGCAAGGGTTTTTATGGTTAAGTATGAATTCACACCCACAGCATTTGTTTCACATTAGGAAAGGTTTGTAAATCAGATCAGTGTGCCGGGATGGGGTGGTCCCCCGGCGGCCCCTCTTCCTTGATATTTGGTTATTGGAAACACTGCCAAAGGGAGCTCCCCGTCCACTTCCATTTTCTCAATGAAGCGGCGCGTCCCCTGACACGAGGAAGATTGGGTCAGGAAACAAGTGGGGGATTGGATTGGACGTGCTACTGGTCCCCACCGTCCGAGGTCATCGGCCTGATCCAGCCACTGGGCAGCAGCCATCAGTTACTGAGACACCGGCTGCCGTCGTCCCTGGCTAGCAGAGGCCCCAGGGAACGGTGGAAAGACCTGGGAAAGTGCTTTCGGGGAGGGGGGACCAGCAATCGCTATCATTTATTAAATTTGACAAGCAGATTCTAAATATAACAGCCCTTTCCCCCAAGATCATTTCTTTGAACAAATGAATGAGTTATGCAAGTTAATAAACGGCAAGGCTCCCCATCTAGAGGTGCAGCTCAAAAATAGGTCCTGTGGGTCAGGAAAGCTCTCGTCCTGGACGTGCGGCCTCTTCTGGAGGACAGCATGCCAGCGACAATCTGAGAAAAAGCTCTAAAATAAAAATAAACTTGCCTCGGTCCAGAATACTGTAACATGTCGATATGCTTTAGAATTTTAAAAATGCTCCTTTCATGCATGATGGTGAACAAAGCAAGGTTTCTAAGTACGTTTTAAGTTTAAGGAAAAATATCTGGCTGTTCCAAGTCCCGCGGTCTGAAGCATGTTTACGGGGCTAGGGGTATTTGTCATGACAAGTGACTGCTGTTCCTGTTCCCTAAGACTCCATGATAATTATTCCCAGCAATTATAGCATCCAGAACCCCATTCCAGCCCCAAACACATTTGTTCCCATTTATTAGACTGTGAGCAGTAACTAATTTACATTGTTTCAGAGTTGTGTGTTATGGTAATTTATTGCGTGTGCTGGGGGTCAAACAGAGTTGACCAGTCGCCAGGGCAGATCCCTGTGCGGCGGGGACGGAGCATTGGGCAGTGAGAAGCGGGGAATCCGTGGGCATGTGATTTTAAAGCTGCTACGGTCTTTTTAATCATGTTTTGATTTATTCCCTGTGACGTTACTCGCTCTGCTCTTACTCCCTGTCTGTTTTTAACAAATCAGAGCCAGGAACAGGATTTTTTTTTTTTTTTTTTGGAAGGAAACGGTAGCGATATCTTCTAACGAGTGGAAACTTTTACTAATGCCCTGAATAAAATATTTGTCAGCGGCCTCCACTAAACGTAAAAGCACTCCGCAGAGAAACAATGTCTTAACTGTTCCCTTCTCATCATAGCAGGTTTCGTTATCAAGTTGAGGAAAAAGGCTTGTTTAGGCGAAAATAATGATCATAAATAGAGCTGTATAGTGGGGCTCGAAGGAAGCGGTGACAGGGCCTGCTATCAAGACCTGCAATTCCAAGGAAATATGAGTGTCCTGATCCAGGGAAGCAGTAATTATCTTTTTGTGAAGAATGTACAATGGTGTCGGATGATGAATTGATCGCAGATTGGAAGCGTGGTTTAACTGTCATGTTACAGAGATAAGAGAGAGCTCCGGGATTGCTCATCGCTTCTGCTAGTTCACAGCCAGCCAGTTTATTAGCACAAATCCCAAATGTTTAGTAAACTCATTAGGTTCCATCTAATGCTAATTTATCATCATAGATGGAACCCTAGCAGTGGAGGCCGGAGGACTGTACCGAATCCGCATGATTTACAGAGCTTCCTGATCAATCACCTTCTTTGCACTGGCCATTTTTCTTCAAATGCTTTAAACGGGCCTGAATGATCCATAGGATTAGACCATAGCAATCGGGTAGGGTTCTCTGGAGTTATCTTCCCGGGGATGGTTATCTGAAAGGTTAAGAAATCCTATACAGAATGATGTGGGGAGAGCTTTGGTTTTGGATTGCTTTGCCATTTCTGCCCCTCCCTCCCTTCCCTTTCTCTCTCTCTCTCTCTCTCTCCCCCCCCCCCAGCCCTCCCCTTCTCTCCTCCCCTCCCTTCTCCCCCCCCCCCCATCTTTCCTTTTCCTTTTACAATCTGGTCACAGAGTCGAACTCAAAGAATTTCCTTGCAAAATCAGTTTACCAAGAAATGCATCATGGTACATAAATGTCAAGTACAGTTTATTCTAAACTTCAGACAGTGTTTTTCTTTTAAAAAATCAAGCTTTAAATGCCCAGTTCTCCTGACATTTTCGTACATATTCTATAGTGTTTTCGAAGAGGATAATAACCTTTGCTTGATCCTAGGCAACAGCTGCAAAGATAATGAAATTCTTATGATATTTCACCAGGTAAAATGTGAATTGCAGAAGAAAAGCTATTGAATTTTTATGGATCTTAATCGCATAAAATGAGATTCATGGGGCATACGTATAACTATACTCGGTGGACCAGCCGGCTGCAGTTGCAGGGAGGATTCACCGTGTGGTGTGAGGGGCGCTCCAGCTTCCACTAAGAAAATGCTCCCCAAACGCTGCCTTCAGCTTGCCCTAAGAGTGATAATGAAATATGACAGAAATTTCCTTGTGCTGGATCAGTGGCAAGAGAGGTCCTACACCGCCTATATGAATTCATCTGACTTATGTTCCAGGTCTTGATTTACCTTATGATTAAAAACTTCTGCAGGTTTGCTCACCAATTGAAATCAGATCTCATCTGCAGCCCAGCGGTATTGATCCCTATTTAACATCAAGGCTCAGAATTGATTGGCATTGATTAACAATAAAAATGTTCTCCTGCATGTCCAGCCACCAAGCCAATATTCTGAAAGAAGTGCGCTGTGGTGTTCTCCTCATTGACCAATCCAGAAAGAGAAACGTCCCCCCCCCCGCAAATAAACAATATATTTTAATGTTATTGTAACTGGGTGCTGGGCCGGCATTGCAAATTGATTTTATTCTTGTTGTATAAGATAAATATCTTTAATAAAATTCTCGTTTTATTTAGGATTTCACAGGAATAGCTTGATTACTAGAATAGTGATATTTTTCTTTTCCCACCGTGTAAAAAATGGATTAACACATAAAGGCTATAATAACATAACACTAGAGATGAAATGTTAATCAACTCAGAAATCACGCACAGGGTGGGAAAGTCCGGGGAGATATTTTACCCGTGGAGACACACGCTGCACCTTGAGAGCGCCTGGTTTTACCGAGCATTTTACGGTTTCGGCTGGGTCTGCACGGAAGGCCAGCTCCCTCCATAATGCTGTGTGAACATATGGTTCCAAAGAGCTCGGCGCAGAAAAAACTGCTCAACGGGATCAGACCCAAAAGCCTTAAAGAGACTGTATCTTTGTTTCTGTTTTGTTTTCATTGGCTAGCGTGGATGCAGCCTATAAAAAGAATTTCTAACCGTTCTTCTAATTGATAGCAGAGGTTAAAGAAAATGTATGGAGGAGAACGTATGAATGAGAAAAGTCCCATATATGAAAACTTTTGATGTGCATCCTAGGGCCTGTCTTGTTCCCAAGCTCTTCCCTGACGTCCAGGCGTGCTGGAGGCTGGGTCCAGCTGAAAGAAATTATCCAATCTCTAAGATCCAGAAGTTTACAGTTATATAATGATGGAGAAAACCACAAATCCCCAGGGACATCAAATTTTAGAGATACTTTTAAAATGAAATTATCCAGCCAAGCCTATAAGACAACCTCCTTGTGCTTAAGACAATAACGACAATCTGGAATTAATTTTTTTTTTTTGGTGATAGGGCAAATCCAATTTGCTTCCTTAACTGTTGATTAAGGAATCCGTTCTACAAGGCTGTCCCCTGTCAGTATTTGCTGTTTATTTGTCTGTGGAGAGCCGCTGGAATCCCCTCCAACTGGGAAGGCCGGGTCAGGCCTGGCCGTAATGAACAGCCGCCTGGCAGCGCTCGCGCTGTCTGACGGGCCTTGTTTGTGTGGCTTTTTGAGCAGCTGGTGGAGTTGCCCAGGCATTCCCCTCATGCAGGTGAAGCAGTGTAGAATAGAGGGTAGAAATCTGTCTCCTCTGCTGCCTTTCTTTTAGAGTCTAGAGAAAGGCATTCATTCGAAAGCAATCCATAAGCAAATACCTTAAATTAGAATGTATCCTACTCCTAGGTCCGCTGAATTAGTGTCAATGCATGTTCAAAACAAACGCCTGTTTCTGAGCCTTCTGCACAGAGCATTTTTGCCCCCACTCACCCCCATTTAGATTCTGATGGGAGGAGAGTCTGCTCTGGTTTCTAAAACTCAGTTGTAAGGATTTCATACAATTTCCTATCGATTTCGTTTAAAAGTAAGAGCCTACTGATGATATATTCAAATGCAATCACCAGAGTCACAGACAGGCAAGCATTATTGAGTAGACATAACTTATCATTACATGCTTTAACAAGCAGAGATGCCTTCCCTGGACTGCTCCCTGTGTGGATGAGGTAGGCCTTGGGTCCCCCAAGTGCCCTCGGACCCTGAGTTGTCTGCTTTGCTGGTGGGGTTTAACTTGGCGATCCCAGAGCTCTGTGGGGCTCTGAAGCTGCCCCTGCATAGGGTGGGATGGTCTTTCAGACCCACAGAGGCTGGTGCTCGGGACGGGTGGTGGACACAGTGGTAGCTTAGATTTGTTTTTGTTTTGTTTGGCGCTTACCTAACTGTAAAGCCATTTCTCCCAGCGTCAGTATGAAATATCTGTTTTGTTTTTGCGATCTCGGGGGGCTTATTTGTGTCAATGCCTCTTACGTTACTGTCTTGGGAATGAGATCCGTGAAACTCAAGAAGAGTCCTGGACCACCCCAGACAGTTTTCACATCAGGGAAATGTCCTAAAATCACTCAAAATCTGCAGTGACACGTAGCTCCCCAAATTCAAGCACAATTTTTATCTTCCTGAAAGTTGTAAATGAAAACCAGTCTGTGCATAAGAACCCCACAGTGAGCTGTCCAAGGCCAGCCAGGCTTGTGTGCCCTGAGTGGGCGGGGCTGGGCTCCCTGAGGATCGGAGGCATTTCTCTCCTGGCTGTGGGGACCCAAGGGCCTGGAGCTTGGGCCACAGCTTTAAATTAATTTGTGGCCTCCCTTCCCAAGTGACTGCCAGGTCCTTGAACACCTGCCCTGTGATCTCACTCTTCTCCCTGCTTCATCACTTGGGGGATCTGGATTGGAGTCCCACCCAGCACATGTCTGCAGTCTGCCTGTTTCTGCAGAACCCCTCCACCCAGTCTCTGCAGAGTACCTCCACCCAGGTCCAGTGCACCCCTACCCAGGAGTCCTTCCAGAAGGACTGGCCCAGTCTCGCTGGTCAGCCTCTTTGATGGGTTCTCCCTCCGCCTCATCCCTCTGGCCTCCAGGCCCTCGGGAAGAGCACTGCTCACTCTTTGCCACTTTTCTCACTCTTCTTCTGCCTGTTCATGGCCGCCACCATTGGAGTGCCCAGTGCCTTGGGCCTGGCAGGCGCTCCCCACATCCTGCTCCAAACCTGCCTGTGAGGGGCCCCTGAGGCGGTGGCTGAATCTCTTCTCCCCCACTGCTCACCCGTTGTCTCACCTCTGTGCCAGTCCCGGCACTATTCCCTGGGTGGTGGGCTTCCTAGAAGTAGGGCCAGGCCCGTGGTCCACTGAGTCCACCAGGAGGGGCAGCTAAGCCACTTTCTCCAGGCATTGAGTGCCTGTTTTGGTCCTGAAAGGCAGAACAGAATTTCATGTTGTCCTTACCACATGTTCTCATGCTTCAGTGCCTTGTGTTTCCAAGCAAGGGCCCAGGCTCCAACCTGGCTTGTCCCGGCATCCCTCGATGCCCTGTAAGTCGATATTCTTGCTAAGTCTCGCTAAGCCCGTCCTGGGCTTCTTCCGTCCCTGGAACTTGACGCCTGCCAACAGGCTGAATTTAGTGGCTGTTTATCTCAGCCTACCGTTGAGGTAGGATGTTTTGCTTGCCTAACCTAAAGTACATGCATTTTTCCAGGCCTTGTCACCAAGTTTCCAAGAGCGATTCAGGAACAGGCAGGCTCTTCCCCCAACTTGTTCCTGGGCCCTGGGACGTTCTAAGAGCAGGTCTCATGCACCCCCTGGGGGGGTCTCATTGAGTGAATGGTCCCTGTCAGTGGCTGGGGTAGACCAAGGCCAAGGGGCTCTGAGGCCTGCCTGGTTATGTGGTCCAGGCCTGTTGGTTGTGGCCTTTCCCAGGGCTGCCTCTGACCCAGCCAGATCAAGTGTTGTGTGTTCATGGTAGTCCTGGTGACAGGATTCTGGGGTGGGTGGTGTCCTCCACCCTCCCTGCGCTCCTCCAGCCTCCTAGACCATGCCTTGAGTGGAGAGGAGGCCTGGAGGACCTGCAGGGACCAGCAGGAGGGACGAGGCCATCTTTTCCTCTGCCGGCCCCCCACTTCCTAGCTGGTGTGAGGAGGAAGATGATGGTAGCTTAATACTCAGTCCCACCCACAGTAAAGATAATAGCAATTCACAGTTATTAAGTCTTGACTGAGCCCAGCACTCTAGAGTGTATGCTTCCAACAGCCCCGATCTATTATAATTACTATCATTTCCTTAGATTCAGAGGCCTTAAGAAGCTTGTCTGAAGCCGGGCTCGGTGGCTCAGCCTGTAATCCCGCACTTTGGGAGGCTGAGGTGAGTGGAATGCCTGAGCCTGTGGGTTCGAGACCCGCCTGGGCCACTTGGCGAGACCTCATCTCTACCATAAATCAAAAAATCAGCCGGGCATGGTAGCACGTGCCTGTAATTCCGGCTGCTCGGAAGGCTGATGCGGAAGGATCGCTGGAGCCCAGTGGGTCGAGGCTGCAGTGGCCGGGAGCGGCCACTGCACTCCAGTCTGGGCGGCAGAGTGATACTCCCAACTCAAAAAAAAAAAAAAGAAGCTTGTCTGAGGTCATTCAGCTGGGAAAGGGGGGCTGTGAAGCTGGGCTTTGAACCCAGCTCCTTGTCTCCTTCATTCATTCCCCACTCTGTGCCTGGGTCCGTGGCAGGCACCAAAAACCCTGCCCTGGGCAAGCCCAGAAGCCCACACAGTTCACATTGGCATGTTTGGAGGGCTCTGTGTTTGAACTTTCAGTGTGATCGGGCGAGCCCCTTCTGTCTTGGCCTCCTTGAAATGCAGGGGGTTTTGGGATGACAGGTCAGAGGGCAGGACCTGAGAGAGGCAAGGAAGAGGAGAAGGGCGCTTGTGACCTGCTGTGGGTGTGCTCAGAGACCTGGGTGTCCGTGTGCAGGGGAAGCAGCGTGGGGCTAGTTTGTGCATGTGAGGCCGCAGGTGTGCCCCTGGGAATGGGCTGGAGGCTGACCAGTGAGTGCACTTGAGTCTTTGCGCTCCGGTTATGTGTTTGACCAGTGGGCCCTTAGGGCTGTGTGTTCAGAAAGGAGACTGAGAGCATCCCTATCAAAGGAGGAGCCGCCAGGAATGGTACTCTCTAGAGGGGGACATGGAGGGCTCTCTAATCTAGGACCAGAGGCCCCCACAGGGCTTGGCGTACCTCCGCTTACGGTCTCAGAATGCGGAATCTAGAAATATTGCTCATCAGTAAAATCATAAAGTTGGTACCATTTTCTTGGGCTGTAAAATAATTTAGACACGGTCCAGTGTCCACTTCTGTGTGGCAGAAAGGATCCGGGATCTCCAGTTCCACGTGAGAATTCCAATTCTGTTGATCGCTGAGAAGTATGGGAAGGGCTTCCGTCAGAGGCAGCTCTGGGGTGGGAGAATCCAGAGGAGGGTCGGCTTCAGGCGTCAGCGGAAAATGCAAACGTCACAACAAAGCGGTCCAGCTGGTGTCTGAATTTCCCTTTGAAGTATTTTCTCACCACGTTTGGCAAAACAAACAAGCGAAGCCAAAACAACAAAATACACGTGCCTTTAAACGAAACCTGCACGGTAAGAACATGCAGTCTGCAGTTGCCTATGTAGATTTAAACCATCATGCTGTTTTTGGATTTTAACCCACCCTCGTTATGTTGTCGGTCACTTGAGAAGTGGCAGAAGGCTTTTGGCCTGGGGGGGAGGGAGAAGCCAGGAAAAGAGAACAGGGGCTGCCTGTCAACTCAGAAATAGCCTGGCTGCTTCTCCTCTGTTCTGCAAGCACATCTTGGAAGTCTAAGGCTCTCCGTGCCTTGACACGAGAACCACCTTCTGGGTAGGCGGGATTGTTTGCTTCAGAAATGTCATGAGCTGTAGGTTCTGGAGTTATTCAGGGCAGTGGAGTGGCTTTGGTGTGTTTCCATGAAGAAGAAAGACACAAAGAGCCCTTGTTTGTTTGGGAAAGGTCAGAGATTCCAGGAGCCTTTGAAAGGTTGGAGTTGGATATCTTCTTCTCCTGACAGTCTGGTGGAATCTATCGTTTCTTTCTGGTTCTGCCCTCAAAGTTCTTCCTTTCTCCTTCCTCAGACTGATTTTATGGACCGTGAAGGCCTTAAATAATATCTTGCCTCGTCCTTGCCCTGTTGACTCAAGTGGCCTTTAATTGCTTGGAACCTACACCGGGTGCCAGGGTGTGAGGGCATGCATGTTGGCTGCAACTGGGGGACGACAACTGACGAGGATGCCCTCCTTGTACCTGGTTGTGCCGTCCATCCAAAACACCAAGTTGTTTTCCTCTTTTCCCCGGGAACTTTTAGGAAACAGTGGATTTCATTCTAGAACAGAACACAGTCTGCATGGTAGAGGGGTCCCTGGTAAGCCTGACGTGGGAGGCTGGGCATGCCTTGGGGGCGGGTCTGCCTTGGACAAAAACCCACCAAGACCAAAGAGAGTCTCCTCCTGGGTATTCCTGGAGGACGTCTTGGGCTCTTTACAGTTTGTATGATTATGGGGTATGATTGTGCACATAATGTAAATGAACATACCAGAAAACAGCTTTGCCGCCTTGAAGTATTTTGATGAATCTATTTTGTAAAAACGTACCCATGTGCCTACTTAAAACAAAATACCATTATTTAGGAAAAGGGTGATTTTTCATCATGCTTCACCTTTTCAGGGGATAAAATAGTAAAAGAAGCTGGAGTGAAATGTTTTCCCTGGGAATGCCTCAGGGGTTGTCACAGACAACAGTGTACTGGTGAAAGTTTGACTGGAGAGGGGCCCTGAATGTCCTTACAGCGGCTCTCATTGGCTGTGGGGACAGCCCCAGGATGGGCTGGCCCGGGGGTGGGCAGTGCTGGGAGGGAGAGGGTCTCTGCTGGACCCTAGCTGTAACGCGGAGACCCCAGAGGTGTCTCTGGTCTGAGTGGGCTCAGGATAGATGGTTATTGTCCTTCCTGGGACCCCAGCTGAACCAGGCCTAAGGGGAGCCTTTCCCGTCAGGTGTAGGTGCCTGAATGAGGAGTATGTAGACAGATAGATGGACGTGTAGACCACCCCAGGTGGCAGGGAAGTAGGCCTGCAGTAGGGCTGGTGTGTTGTGAAGGCTGGAAATAGGGCAGTTGACCTTTTCTGCCCCAGGTTCTCTCTGTTCCCCTTGTCAAGGTCCCCTGGGGGAGGCCTGTCTGGGCCTTGGATGTCCACCCCTCTGACTTTCAGCTGGGCACTGCTGTCCAGACTGTCCTGCCCTGCTGCCCAACCAGAGGGCCTCTGCATCCTTAGAACCCAAGCCCCTTCATCGCCGCCTGAGGGCTACTCCCAAGGTATCTGCTCCCAGGTGTAGACTTGGGATTCCTGCGCCCTGGGAGGCAGCCCTGGGAGTCGGAGGGGATGCTGCCCGACTCACAGTCTGTGGCCCGAGAGGAGCCTGCTGGCCCTTGGCACTCCTCACATGGAGGACGCACTCCTGCAGGCAGGTGTGACTGAGAGTTATTTTTATTCACAGACCTGTGGAGTCCAGCACCTCTAGGAAACTAAGGCTGAAAGCTCTCCTGAAATCAGGCATTCTCGGGGCCAAGCAGTGGCCCCCCCGCCCTGGTTTGTCTGTGTCTGAGATTCCTGGGGGGGGTTTTGTTGCAGCAGTGCTTCCCTGCCTGCAGGCCCCTTATGCAGCCTCTGCTCCTCCCCCACAGCCCATGGTCCCCCCACAGCCCGTGGTCCCCCCTCACAGTACACGGTCCCCCCTTATAACCTGTGGTCCCTTCATAACCCGTGGTTCCCCCTCACAGCCTGTGGTCCTACCATAGAATGTGGTCCGCTCACAGCCTGTGGTCCTCTCACAGCCCATGGTTGCCCCTCATAGTCCGTGGTTCCCTCTCACAGCCCGTGGTTCCATCACAGCCCATGGCCTCCTCACAGCCCATGGTCCCCCCCACAGCCCATGGTCCTGTCATAGACTGTGGTCCCCCCTCAGAGCCCATGGTCCCACCTCATAGCCCGTGGTCCTTTGACAGCCGCGATGCCCTCTAATGGCCTGTGGTCCCCCCTCATGGCCCTTGGTTTCCTCTCACAGTCCAAGGTGCCCTCACAGCCCCTGGTCCCCCCCACAGCCTGTGGTGCCCCCTCACAGCCCGTGGTTCCCCCTCAGAACCCATGGTCCCCCCTCATAGCCTGTGGTCCTCTCACAACCCATGGTACCCCCATGGTCCCTTCACAGTCCATGGTCCTCCACACAGGCCTGCCTTGCTCCTTGTGGGCCCCTCCCACCGACCACGAAATTTCTGCCTGGGCCCCTGGTCCTGTGCTCTGTATACTCTCAGCCTTTGGCATCATCCCCAGAGAGAAATGCCCTGGGGCCTTCTAGCTCTCAGGATGACTCTGAGCTGCGCAGGGGTAGGAGGGGGCAGCGGGCCGAACCAGGGTTACCTCCTGGCCTTGCCTGGGGGAAGCCGGGGAGCCTCCACCCAGGCCTCATCCTCTGTGGGCCTGGCCTCTGGTGAACTGGGAGCCCCTGGATGAAGGGAGGAGACGTTATAAACTGTCAGGTGGGCGTGAGAGTCGGTCCGCAATGTTTTCTATAACTCCATAAATAGAATTCCATATAATTCTATAATTTAATGATTCTAGCCATTGTAATTGATGGCGCTGTGCTGCACAGTCCGCTGTAACTGTCTGCACCTGCCGCCGCTGTCTAGCCAGCCCTGGGCACCAGCTGCATTGCTGGGGGGGCGCAGCTTCAGGAAGCCCCCCGTGGACGATGGGAGAGGAGGAGTCCCTAGTGTTCCAGGGTGGCTATGGGCTCTGCCATCCACGGCTGTTCCTCGTCCATGCCTGCCTGTGGCTGATCTTGGCCCCTCTTGGTGTCCCGGCCTCTCCAGTGATCTGTTGGCATTCTGTGCCCTTTGCTCTGCCCGAGGCCCCAGTGTGGCCAGGGCCTAGTTCTGGTCCAGAGTGGCCTCATTCTGAGTCTCCATGTAGCAATGACGGGTGGCATGTGTGGGGCTGGCCTCTGGCCCTCTCTGTGCTGATGTGTGACACACCACCCTAGCTGGGCAGTGGTTAGGAATGGTGGCCGAGAGCTGTCTGTGCCCTGGGCCCCTGAGCTCTGGACTAGTGGCCCTGGCCACGAGACGTCACTGCCTGCTGCCTGCTGGCCTCGTGGGGCTCAGATATTTTACTCTGTGCCTTACACAGCGGTAAGTGCTCATTGGTTGGCACTGAGTTGTGAGGCCAGTTCTCAGGGCTGGGGCCACACGGGCATTGGCCGCTGCTGTGTCCTTCAGGAGATCTCTGCTGGTGGAAGTTAGCAGGACAGAGAGGAGGTCACCTGTGCCCAGAATGGTAGCTCCAAATCCTTCCACTCAAGCCAGGCAGGACAGGAGCCCGTCATCCCCAGATGACAGCTCAGAAGGTCAGGCTGCCCTGGTCTCGGCAGCCAGCCACAGGGCAGATCAAAGCCTGGTCCCTGACTCCCCTCTGGGTGCTGGGGGCAGCGATGGGCCTCAGTGGCTGCTGAGACAGGCCAGCAATGTGACTCTGAAGCACCTCCCCTATGAGAAGCAGCTCATGATGTGGTTGCATTTTCCCGTCTCCACCCTTGCCCTGGGCCAGGCTTACCTAAGGGTGTGATTCTTAGGGCCCTCTAACTAACAGAACTAAAACATTATGGTTAACGTCTTAGGGTCGGTGTATCCCATGCAACATTTGGGACATACCGATCTTAAAACATTAACTGTGGTTAACTGGTTAGGTGAAGGGGAACTTATCCTCCTCCTGATCCAGGCCCGAACCCAGTGATCCAGAGTGCTCTGAGTTCCAGAGTGTTCCAGAAGGCTCCAGAAAGTCATAGAAGTTTCCAGAGGCCTCGCTTGGCACAGAGAACGAAGTTGGGCTTCTTCGAGGGCTGACCTGTGCCCCTGTGTCCTGCGGACTGCAGGTCTGACCTTCGGAGGAGCAGCTCAGAGCTGAATGCGGAAATGGTGCCTCAGTCACCTGGTAGCCAATTTGGTGCCTCTGGAGTTGCGGCTGGCCTCTGTTCAGCCTCTTGGATTCCTCTCGTCCCAAATGGAGCAGAAGGAGCTCAGGAGGGAACAGGCTGGAAATTGGAGGGAAACGAAGGGGAGGAACTTACTTTCTCCCGGCCCCACCACTAAGCATGCCATTAAATAGTATGCAAATGAGCTAATAGTCAAATAATTACCCAGAGCAACTCATTTACATCAGCCCTGAGATGAGGAAGCAAGGAGGGAGATGGAGGGAGAGCCCACCCAGGAAGGAGCACCTGGAGAACCCTGTGCTCTGTGTGGGGCCTTAGTTAGCGTCGTTGGTATTTATTGAGCACCTACTAGATACAAGGGATAGAGGTACTGTATACAAGGTGCTATCAAAGACGTAGCCCAGCACCTTCTCCGTGCCAGATGAGGAGTGGGTGGCTTGCTCTGAGTCCCTTGGCACCTAGGGGAGAGCGACGTCTCTGCCTGAAAGTGAGGAAGACTTCTCAGGTCTTCAAGGGTGGATGGAGAGAAGGACATGCCTTCAGGCAGTCAGACCAGGGAGTGAGAGGAGGCTGGGGAGGGGAAGATGCTAGTCCCCAGGGGCCACATTCAGTCAGGGCTAAGGTTGCCTGGCGGAAGAATACAGGATGCTCAGCTAAATGTGAATTTCAGATAAGCAAGGACTACTTATCCTAAACACTGATCGCCGCTTATCTGAAGTTCACGTTTAACTGCATGTCTTGTGTTTTTATTTGCTAAACCTGGCCCCCTAATCTGGGCAGGGCACGGGAGCAGAGGGCCTTGGTCTGTGTCCCAAGTGGCTCTCCCTGGAACTGTGAAGCTACTGGAGAGGAAGCTGAGAGAGAGTGGGGTATGCCGCGGACTGAGTTGGGGAGAGGCAGGTGCTAGCTCCGGGCAGAGCACACTCCAAGGGCGCTCATTGGTGCCTGGGGCGGCCCAGGCGGGGGCCCAGTGGCTGACACTGGGGGAAAACGTGGGATGGAGGTGCCTGGTCTGCCCTGGGGGACCCTTCCTGCCCACCCCCTCGCCCCCCCTGGGTAGGCTCTGACCCTGCCCCCAGAGCACAGAGCAGCCTCGCTCGGGTCTGGCTGATGAACAGAAGAAATCAAGTGAAGCTCGGTGCGCGAGTCTTTAAGAAGTTCTCAGATGTGCCCCTGACCTGACCCCAGTGTCCTGCCTGCAGAGGCTGCTGGGGCCGGGAGCGGGGTTCCCATCCGGCTCAAGGGTCCACTTGAGACTCAATGGCTTCCAAGGGCTTCAAGATCCTTTCTCCGTCTTTGTGTTTGAAGGAATCGCTTTAACTCCCTAATGGAATACCATCGTCTACAGTGCGGTGCAGGCTGATTTCAGCCCTTGAAACGTCTAAGCACTCACAGCCAGTTGGAGTTACCAACGAATGCGCCTCTCCAGAATTGGCTCCTCCCTGCACTCGGGCATCTCGACTCATCTGGCCCCCGCACCCCCTCGTCTGTGTGATCCACAGCGGTTATTATTCAGAGCCCCCTTTCCAAGGAGCTGTATCCCCTGTGGCGTGCTGTTTGTGGATCTGCTTGGAGCCGGCACGCGTGTGCGCATGGACGTGTGTGTGCGTGTGTGTGTGTGTGTCTGCACTCTCCGGAGTGGCTGCAGAGAGGCAGATAATGATCACCGTGGCGGAATCAGGACTGACCCTCCTCCACATCCATGAATCAGGCTGATTCCAAGCGAATGAGATTTTAATCACCTGTCACCGCCGCCCACACTTTCTCTATATTTATGATAATTTTTTTGGTCTTTTTATTGAAATCAGTGTTGACTGAATCAAGTAATCCTGATTAGCAATCTCACTGTACTCAGTCAAGAGTGAAATGCATCCCAGCCCCGTTGGTACACTTAGCATTCTGAAATTGAAAAAAAAAAAGAGAAAGAAAAAAAAAAAAAAGGAAATAGGTGAAGTTTGTTTGCCTTGGTTATAGGTGAAGGCTGGGTTATTTGAGGATGATGGCTGTTTTTAATTGTTCCAAAGCTCCGCCTTCTCTGGTAACATCCCTGCGCGTTGAGGCAGTTACGTGGTTTTTGGTGACTTCGTGGTGTTGGACGAATGACAGCTGACCCAATTTCGGTTTGTTTCTGTGGTTTGAAATTTGCAAGAAAACAATTGGGCGGCCAGGAGTGCTTTTCCTGGGAGGCGTCGCAGAAGCGCCGGGCTGCTCTGTGTGTTCACAGGCCTGCTCAACATCCTGCCCTCGGAAATGGTGACATATTGATCTTTAGGCAATGGGAATAAACTGTGAAGGTGACAAATAAATATAAGCTTTGAAAGCACTCCTTTCGCTTCTCTGAGAGGGAGCCATCGATCACGGAGTGGCACCATCAGATCAGTGGCGTTCTGGCATGTACGGGGGCACCCTTCCCACAGACAAGCCGTGGCCCTCTCTGCCTTGTTTCAGGGGGTGGGGCCCCGGGGAGGAGGCTGGCTGCTGCCGCTGGTCTCCTCAACCGCAGGGCCTGCCCCCTCAAGCTTCTTTATTCCATCTGATGCACAACAGATGCCCCAGCGTGAGGAGTGGGTTATCCACTAAAGCCCCTGTCAGGCATTTTATCTGTTTTAATCACAAAAAGCAACAGTAATGCCTACTGCTTCGAGAGATTGCTTAGAAAGTTAAACGGCTTCAGGGGCTGATGGTGTGCTCCTGCCCCAGCTGTGTATTTGTGCCTGGCAAAGTGGCCTGCTCCTTTTGACACTGCCCTCACCTCCATGCCTCGGGGAGCAGACAAGGAGAGATGGGACAAAGCCCTCTCTTTGCCCCACGCAGGTCCGGCTGCCCCAAGGTGGCTGGACATAGGCTGTAGGCCACAGAGGGCCTTTGCGTCTTGGCTTGCTCACCTCTGAACCCAGCTGCACATCTCGGGACAGTGGCGTATCGAGGGACATCTGGGTGCCAGGACCCTGGGGCACTCCAGAGTTCTGTTGAGGGCCTGTAGGGTTCCTTTTGCCTTGTCCAGTGGGTCAGGAAGAACAGGGCGTAGAGCTATTCAGGGAGCTTGAGGTTGTGAGAAACAACAGAACGTATTCGTTTTGTCTTGAAATAATTGGTAGGCCCTAGTCAGTCTGTCGCTGTGGCTGGTGGAGAAAGAATGAGGAGACTTTATTTTTTAAAACTCAAAACATGCTGCTGATTGTTGACCCTGTGTCAGGCATTGGAGCAGACACAAAAACAAAATAGGATGTGGCCTTGCCCTCATGGGGCTCATCGTCTTGGCCCCAGAAAGGCGGTCAACAGTTGGGGCTATTGTTGCATGCTGTTTAGGGACCCTGTTCTTCAAAGAAGTGACCCGAGTGAGGTCATCACTTCCATTGCACGCCATTGTATGGTGTGCTGCGGTCCATAGGACAGTTTCATTGCCACACTCAGCCCCTGTCTTTCATCTTGAGGGGATGACACCAAAATGCACTTGGATCCCAGAACAAGGTTAGGGGCTATGCTGTCTCCACAATGACTTTGATCAAAAAAGATCCCCAGTTGCCTTTCTGCTTTCTTTAAATGCCATTCTGTCCAGGGCAAGGCAAACAAACCTGTGTGTATTAGTCAGGGTTTTCCAAAGAGACATAACCAGTGGGATCTACAGATACAGATGTAGATAGACGAGAGGGGACTTGTTAGGGGAATTGGCTCATGTGACTGTGGAGGCTGAGAGGTCCCATGACAGGCCATCTGCAAACTGGAGGCCCCCGGGATGCAGGTAGCATGGCTAAATCCAAGTCTGAAGGGCTCAGAACCAGGGGAGCCAGTGGTGTAACCAAGGAGTAATACAAGCGGCCTAAACAGTGGTGTAACGCAAGACCTGAGACCCGAGAACCTGGGGTACTGCTGGTGTGAGTCCTGGAGTGCAAAGACTGGACTTCTGATATCCACAGTCAGGAGACGAAGCGTGGACCCCAGTTGCTGCAGATGGATCACCACATTTGCCTTTCTTCTGTTTGTTTCGTGTCTGGGACCCCAGCTGATGGGATGGTGCCCATTCACACGGAAGTTAGATCTTCCCCACCTAGTAAGCTAAGACTTACATGTCAGTCTCCTCTGGAAATACCCTCAGATACACCCCAAATAGTGCTTTACCCGTTCTCTGGGTATTTCTTAATCCAGTCAAATTGACACCTCAAATGAATCGTCACGTCATAGTTCTGTGGACTCTAATTCTTATGACAACTCAGGAACTCTTAGAATAGGGTAATGCCTCTTCTTGTGTGTGGCAAAAAACAGTATTACGCTGTGTGTGTGTTTTAAGGGGGCCACTTTGAATGGATCACTTCGTTTTGTGGTCCTCACTCGTGGACAAAGCCTGGTGCCCAACATGTGGCTTGGGGCCTTCTTGGAGTGGCTCTGGGGTCCACCCACCGAGATTCGTTAATGATTTGAATGGTCTTTGCTTCAAATTCAATTCCCACCTTATGGCTATTAACAACACATCACTAGGTCTTCCCAATGCATTATTAAGAAGGCCATTCTGCCCATTTTTTAATTGAGTTGCTTGTTTTCTATTGTTATTGTTGAACAGTAAAAGTTCTTTATGTAATCTGGATATCGGTATCTTATCAGATATATGGTTTACAAATACTTTCTACCATTCTGTGTGTTGTCTTTTCACATTCTTGACAGACTATTTGATGCACAAAAGGTTTTTTTTTACTTCAATAAAAAAGATCCTTTAAGAAAAAAAGGCTATTCTGCTACAGATGTTTACAAAGCACTGAATAGGTCCGGATTAGTTTCTACTTTACACTGTCTAAATTTATGCTCAGTGGAGTCTTTTCATGAAATTAAACCATAGGCTGGGCTTGGTGGCTCAGCCTGTAATCCCAGCACTTTGGGAGGCCAAGGCGAGTGGATTGCCTGAGCCAACGGGTTCGAGACCATCCCGGGTAACTTGGCGAGACCTGGTCTCTACAATAAATTAAAATTAGCTGGGCGTGGTAGCATGCACCTGTAGTTCCGGCTACCTGGAAGGCTGAGGCTGAAGGATCGATGGAGCCCAATGGGTCAACGCTGGGGTGGCCGTGAGTGTGCTACAGCACTCCAGCCTGGGCGATGGAGTGACTCCACTCAAAAGAAAAAAAAAAAGAAACAAAACCTTTGTCTTTCTGACATGTCTGAGCTCAGTTTGAGAAGCTCCTTGTTGAGAGCCTGGTAAGGGAATCACCTGTAAGCGCTCCTCAAACTCCAGACCTCTCTGGCCCTTTTAATAATATTGCCAAAAATTCTACAAAAATATAAATGCTAATGGGTTATAATATGAATGAAAGCTATGGAAAGGTTCACAGAACAGAATGGCTGGGTCAACCAGTGTACATCTGGTGACAAGTCAGAGAACCGCCGTTTAAAACAACAGAGTCTTGTTACGCAGATCGAAATGGTCCATATTAATTGATCCTCAGAGTGGGAAGCATTCAACGAACCAGCATCTTCCACGCGTGGGGATGTGAAGGTAGCCCCACCCCTCCCAGAAAGCAGCCGCTGAAGTGTCCTGTGAGCCCTCGTGTTCCCATGTGGACTTGACATTCCTGGTCTAGGAGTCGCCCTTAAAGACACCGAAATGCAGATGGAGATTTATGAATTAAGGGGGTCATTGTGTCGTTATTATCATAAAACATGGGAAGCATTCTGTCCCACTAAAGGAAGCAGTGAAATAAATTATGGAAGGCCCATGCACTAGAATACTGGGAAAGGTAGATTGGTGAATACATCGGAAACATTCTTACTGCATATACGTAAGTGAAAAAGGATATAGAAGTGTGTGCACTGGATGATCCCAATTTTGTTTAAAGATGCAGAAAAGGGACTGCAAAGACGCTATCAGAGTAGTAATTGTGGCCAGGTCTGGGCAGTGAGTTTACAGGTAGTTTTTATATTCTTTGTATTCTTTTAGGTATTTTCAGAAAGTTTCTACAATGAGCATCGGTTATTTTTATGGTCATAAGTGTGTTCTTAAAGTCTGCCATTTTACAGTGGCTCGCACATCTGTTAGGTTTCTGAGGGAGTCGTTTGCATCTGAGATTGGCTTGGCTTTTCTTTCCTGTGCTGGACTTCATGAGTTTGCAGGACGGGCTGGCGTTGCTCTGAATGGTAACGGTTCCTCTTAGACCTCACATTCTTCACTTTTCTTCCCATTTCTGGGAGCAGAGAAAGTGGGGGCCTGGAGAGGCTGGCATGGGAGTCCTGGGCTGGGAATCTCAAGCTCTCCACAAAGCGCTCCACAACGTGTAGATGATGGAGCCAAAATAGAGTTCGTGTGCAAAGACCCCACCTCCCCTGTTTCCGGCCCACAGGGCAGAGGATGGGAGGGTTGTGCACAGACGCAGTACGGCCAGGATGGTTTCTTCCATAGCAGAGTCTCTAACAGCTGAGCATTGAGTGGTCCCAACCCAATGGACAGAAGACCTGGCTGTTCTCAGGGGTCTGAGGAGACACCTTGGGGCAGGTAGATACAAGGGCAGAGAGAAAGCCAAAAGATAAAGATGAAGACATGCAAAATCCCAAATTCCGAAGGCATGGGCTCATGGTGGGAGCCACTGGGGTAGGTGACATGGCTGCCTGAGGGGTGATGAACCTCCTTTGTTGCCAGAGTGCATTTGGAGGCTGGGCAGCCACCCAGAGGTGCTGTGGAGGTTCCTGTGGTGGGACCCTGGGTTGCGGCAGTAGGTGGGATCTCATGTCTTTGACCCCAAGGCTGCCTGTGCCTCTTGTAAAGAGAGAGTATGGTTTGATTGATTAAAGTTGCATGAAGGCTGTTGTATGGATCTTGTTCTCTTAGAGTTTTTGTGGGAAAACCAAGAATTATTATTTTTTAAATTTAATTTAATTTAGAGATGTGTTGAGTCCACTTTTCACTTGAAAATGTTTGAAGCCACAGTGGGTCAAGCCCCCATTGAGGCTGGTGTTGATTTTCCTGGCGATGCCCTGGCTTGTGAGCTGAGAACAGAATGACGCTTGGGCAGCGGGCCTTTTGACTCATCCCCCCACCTGTGGAGCCTGGTTATGCTGCTTCTCAGGCAACGAGTATCTGCATTGACTCATGTTGGCTGTTTGGGCACTTTGGGAGGCCGAGGAGAGTGGATTGCCTGAGCCTGCGGGTTCGAGACCAGTCCAGGCAACTTGGCGAGACCTCGTCTCTACAATAAATCAAAAAATTAGCCGGGCGTGGTAGTGCACGCCTGTAGTTCTAGCTACTCGGAAGGCTGAGGCGGAAGGATCGCCGGAGCCCAGCAGGTTGATGCTGGGATGGCTGTGAGCGTGCCACTGCACTCCAGCCTGGGCGACAGAGTGAGACTCCAACTCAAAAAAGAAACAAACAAAAAAACACAAGAAGACAAAAAAGACGTGCCCGCTCTCCCTCGTCTCCATTGGCACCTCCCAAAGGGGCGGTCGTTCCAGGGGCCATGGTGGGCCAGGGGCACCTGCCTTTGAGGAGCTCCGGGAAGCCCTGCGCAGGGCCACCTCCTCCTGGGACCTTGCCCTTGGTGGGTCTTGAGCTCCTTTCGGGGAATGCCAACCAATGCCCCACAGACTCCATGCAGCAGGGTGGACAGTGTTGTCCGTGGCTCCCGTCCGGTTCTTTTCACTAATGTGCAGGGCCTTCCCTGTGGCCTCCGATGAAAGCAGGCTCCTATTTTCTGGAGCCCTCCATTTCCAGTTCTCCCCAGTATTTGCTCATAGAGAAGGCATTTGGCTTTGTGTTTGTTTGTTTGTTCTGTGACTTTTGTGGTATTATGAGTGAGCCAGTGGGTACCAGTGGCCCGTTCCTCTCTGCCAAGTCTCTTCCCTGGCCTCCTGGAAACAGGCTCTCTCTAGCCCTCGAGCCCTGGGGTGCTTCCCCGTTGAGCTTTGGGGTGACATGTGGCTTTGCTGCTTTGGACTGAGTGGTCTGTGCACCGCAGAGTGTCATGAGAATTTCAGCATAGTGTCTCTGGCGCCTTTACAGTTGCTCCTGTCCAAATCCCAGCCACCCCTCAAAGCTCCGCCATTCTCCTTACATCCCTCACACCACCCAGGCTCTGTGCACTGTCCTCAAGACCTTGCACGGTCCCTCTGCAGGGTCTCATCACTTGAGCTCCCCTTCCTCACTCGAGCCCACGCTCTTTGCTTGCTGACATTGGGGCATGCATTTTGTTGTCCTGGTTCTGCCTGGTATGGGACTGGGACCTGTCAGGTGTTCTCAGTGTTCACTATGAATGAACGAGTGAATGGCCAGAACACGGCACCTTGGGAAGCAATGAGGTGTCTTCACAAGGAATTAACATTCTTCTCAATTAAAAACATCATTGTTTTTCTGGCTGCATCCCCTGTCCTTTGAGTGTCTTCCAGGGTGCCAGTGTCACAGACTTCGCCTGCCCTGGGT
This sequence comes from Tarsius wallacei, assembly GCA_963574415.1. NCBI lineage: Eukaryota > Metazoa > Chordata > Mammalia > Primates > Tarsiidae > Tarsius > Tarsius wallacei. Next base: position 1,745 of record CAUYQG010203729.1, on the reverse strand, counting down.
TTCTTAGTCGAAATGTTGTAAATACATCAGGGCTATGAATGCACAAATTCTAGTTTCATCTTAAAGTCTTCACTGGCGTCTCGTGGCAGGGGGGCATAGGCTGCTTTCTTTCACCGTCCCTAATTCTCGAATGCAGGCTTTGTAGAATTCCTGTGCATTAGATTGGGGGAAGGAGCTACACAGTACATGGGCTTTGTGTTGGATGTCTACTTCTTGGAAACATCGGTTCAAAGGGTGATTGGAATGTATTTTTTGCTTTTATTTTTTTCCATTTTTTTTTTATCGTGGTAACATATATATCACAAAATTTACCAGCATAACTATTTTTAAAGGCACAGTTCAGCGTGTTAATAAGCACATTCACATTTTGGGCAACGTCATGGTCATCACCATCCACCTCCAGAACTTTATCCTGCAAAATGACAACTCTGTACTCATTAACAATAACTCCCTGGCTCCCGGCAGCCACCATTATTATACCTTCTGTCTCTATGAATCTGCCTACTCCAGGAATCATATAAGAGGAATCGCGCAGTATTTGTCCTGTTGTGATTGGCTTATTTCACTTATCGCAATGTCCTCAAGGTTCATCCATGTTGTAGCATGTGTCAGAATTTCCTTTCTTTTTTGAGGCTGAATAATATTCCATTGTGTGTGTGTGTGTGTGTGTGTGTGTGTGTGTGTGTGTGTGTGTGTATGTAACTACATTATGCTTATCCATTCACCCATGATTGGGCCCTTGAGTTGTTTCCACACATTTTAGCTATTGTGAATAATGCTGCTGTGAACACAGGTGTACCAGTATCTTTTCAAAACCCTGCTTTCACTTCCTTTGTGTATATACCCAGATGCAGAATTGCTGAATCATGTGGTAATTTTATTTTTAATTATTTGAGGAACTGCTATACTATTTTACATAGTGGCTGTTCCATTTTATATCCTCACCAATAAATAGTACTCAGGAGTTCCAATTACTCCACATCCCAGCCAATACCTTTTTTCTGTTTTTTTTTAGTAGTGATTATCCTAATGAGTGAATGATATCTTATTACAGTTTTGATTCGCATTTCCCTAGTGATTAGCAATAGTAAGCATCTTTTCATGAGCTTATTGGCCATTTGTATATCTTCTTTGGAAAAATGTCTGTTCCAACTCCTTTGTCCATGAGTCAGATTGTTATGTTGTTATTGAGTTTTAGGAGTTCTCTGTATGTTTGGGTTTAATTCCTTATCAGATATATGATTTGCAAATATTATCTTCTTCTGTGAGGTGCCTTTTTACTCTGTTGACATTGCCTTTTGATGCACAAAATTTTAAAATTTCCATGAAGTCGTTTTTTTTTTAATAGCCTATGTTTTTGGTGTCATAGTTGAGAAATCACCGCCAAATCCAATGAAGTAAACTTACGCTCAGTGCTTTCTTTTTAAGAGTTTTATAGTTTAAGTCTTACACCTTTAAGCCTTTGATCCATTCTGAGTTAATTTCTGTACATACTATTAGGTTAGGGTGGTTCAGTTTCACTCTTTTGCATGTGGATATCTAGTTTTCCCATTACCAGTTGTTGAGGAGACCATCCTTTCCCCATTGTGTGGTCTCGGCACCCATGGTGAAATAGTTTAACCATATATGCAAGGGTTTATTTCTGGACTCTCTATTCTGTCTCATTGGTCTATACATCTGTCTTTACAACAGTACCATATCGTTTTGGCTACTGTAGCTTTATACTAAGTTTTGAAGTCCGGAAG
>CAUYQG010203728.1:0-20598 GCA_963574415.1 Tarsius wallacei | reverse complement strand
ACATGGGCAAAAAGAGACAGGTCAAAACAATGTAGTGGGAAGTGGAAAGATGGACAATGAGTTCCCAGTAGCTGAAAATACTTCACATAAATGTGCTGTTTTCTTCTTTCACAGCTACATGAAATTCTTTGGCGGTAACAGTAAAGGCAAAAGACAGCAGGGCCTCAGCTTTCCAGAGTCGCCCTGCGGCCCGGGGTCTCTAGGACCCTGCTAATCAGATGGGCCTCCAAGGCTGGTTCCCAACACTTTCATTTCTTGCCTAGCCTCTGACTGGTTTATAGGCTTTCTATAAAAGGTCTCCCCCCACTCTCTCAGTACCTGTGCCCCCAGGAATCTCTCCAGGCTTTGACTACTGATCCTGTCCAGCTGGCTCGATTGGCAGATCCTTTACTCTGCACCTGACTTTTCTTTCTTTTCCTGTCTCCCTCTTCTATTTGACATTTTTGAGCTGGGATTCCACAGCTGCCTTGAGCCCAGACTCTTTTGACTCAAGTTTACACCACACTCCAGAGTTGAGTGTGACTCTTCCCTGTTCTGGCATCATCCAGGTCCCAAGGACTCAGTCTCTAGCCAGAAACCTGGACAATCTGCTCTCCCACGGTCACCCCAACAGCCTTGCAAATAAAGCAATATTAAACAGGACAGTTTGCAGAGTGTAAAGAATTCATGTGAAAACTAAGGTGACATAAAATCCATTCTGTTCATCTAAAAAAAATTAACTAGCCAGGTCCAGTTGCAGTTCCTCTTGTATCTCCTGCCAAGAGTGTCCTCTTCTCTAGCATTCATCAGTCTAAGACTGAAAATCAGTGCAGGGTTTCCAAGGTTATGGCAGATTCTGGATGATGCTGGCAAACAGCTGACAAGATGCATCAGCAAGTGCCCTAGCAAGAGGATAAAGGTGGACAGTTAAATGTCTGGCAGACTCAGCCACAGTAATGAAGGAAACTGTCAAGGAAGGCAGGGCTCCTGAAGGGGATTTGGGTATGGACAGGTACCAAAATTAAACTCAGGCATGGAGCCTCAAGCCAGAAGTACAAGCTGGGACGAATAGACTGGGTCTGAGGATCTATGTGGACTCCACTTGTGACATCTGGCCTTGCCCCCAGGTCAGGCACACAGGACAGGCATTGAAAGTTTGATGCATTTTGAGATATGCACACAGCTCTGATATCCTCACTATGATGAAGAAAATAAATACTTCCATCACCTCTAAAATGTTCCTTGTTTCCCTTTGCAATCCATGCATGCTTCCCTCTATTCCTGCAACCACGGACCTGCTGTCACTAATAGATTGTTTCATGTGTTCTAGAATCACTGGCATCACAGAAGCCTCAGGTGAAGGTTCCAGTGCCCACAATTTACATGGATCCTGTGGACTGGAGTGGGTGAGAGTGGGCTTCAGACTGCTCCAGCTGTGGGTGACATGAATGAGCGAAGGGGCAGGCACCAGGCAGAATGTGATGGAGGATGGCATGTGTCAACTTATTTATAGAAGACTAAAAATGAAAATCTCTTCCAGATGCAAATGCTCACACTCTTGCAAGAACCCAAGAAAAGAAGCATCAGAATCTAGTTATGGAGAGGGACTCTTTCTAAAGGTCTTCATATGTGTTATCTCATTTGTGAGAGTGATGGATGAATTCTATTATAATTCTGGCCCTTTTCTGGCATGGCCACCCTACAGTGTGGCCAGGGCCACCTGGAAGCCCTTAGACTTGGAAGGAGACCTGCCCCCATCAGGAGGTGGTGCAAGGAGGGAGGGCCAGCCCCTGCTGTAGGTTGTGGAGGAAGCCCAGTAAGCAGGTGAAATACAGCAGCCCTTCCCAAACTCAGTGTGCATACACGTGGGATCTGTTAAAATATGAATTCAGATTCAGTATATCTGGGGAAGGGGCCCAAATTCTGCATTCCTCACAAACTCTTAGGTGATGTCTGCTACGGCTGGACCATACTCTGAGTCGCAAGTAAATATGGTATTCAAGGCAGGGCATGGTGGCTCCAGTCTATAATCCCAGCACTTTGGGAGGCAGAGGCAAGAGGGTTACCTGAGCTCAGGGGTTCGAGACCAGCCTGGGCAACTTGTCAAGACCTCGTCTCTACAATAAATAAAAAAATAAGCCAGGCATGGTATTGTGTGCCTATAGTTCCAGCTACTTGGAAGGCTGAGGCAGAAGGACTGCCTGAGCCCAGCAGGTTGAGGCTGTGGTGGCCATAAGCATGTCATTTCACTCCAGCCTGGGCAACAGAGTGAAACTCTGACTCAAAAACAAAAAATGGTATTCAGAAGGTGGCAGCAGGTATGAGAGCATACAGGCCAAAAATAGTTGTCAGGGAGCAAAAGGGTGGTAGGAATATTTGTTCAGGTGGTGGACACAGGGACAGGAAGCAGGCGACATCCAGATGGAGAGCCACAGTGTGGGATACCTGCGTGGGTTGCTGTTGGTGGGAGCTGATGTGCCAGGGAAAAGGCATGGACATCGGAGCCCGATTGACTTAGGTCTGATGTCTGGGTCAGCTCATGACCTGCTTTTTGACCTTGATCATTTAGTCAGTCTTTCCAGGAGTGAGTTCCACATTGGTCCAACCCTTAGTGGATTGTTGTGAATGTTAAGTATTGTAAGCTCTCAAATTCAAAGGGTCTAGGGAAGGAGCCAGACCAAGGCAGGGAGCAGGCCAGCCTGAGTCTCCAAAGCCGGCTGTTGGCAGCAAGTCCTTCAGACAGGGTCCCTGGCCTGGGCTAAGGGATGGGCCTTTCTGATTTTCCCACCGATGAGGCCACAGGAGCTACTTCTCAACTTTAGCTTTACCACCATCACTTGTAAACTATACTCATGAAATTAATTGTAAGTGATAGACTTCTAAGATCTTTGCGTTCTGTCTCTTTTCTTCCCCTCTGATTCACTCTTGAGCAGACTGCAGTTGAAGTCGTCTCTTTGGGTTCTGCTGAACCAGCTCTGGAAAAACTTTGTGTCTAATCCAACAGACCCCTTTCAGTGTTTTTATTATTTGGCCTCTTGAAGGCCACTCGAATTTGTTGACTAATTCCTCCAGCCTGAAACTCGTCTGCTCTGGCTTCTTTGATGCTATTTCCTTGTGACACATCACCTTTAGTTCTGGGAAGCTTCATCCCAGACAGCTACACTGATTGCTCTTTTTCCAGCTTCTCCTTAAACGCTGGGGTTCTCTGGTGCTCTGCCCTTTCCCTTTCCCTCTCTTTTCTCTACAACGTGTTTCATTCTTTCTCCTCTTCCTCCTCCTCCTCCTTCTTCCTCTTGTTCTTTTCTTCATCTTCCTCCTCTTTCCTCTTTTTTCATCTTTCTTCTTCTTCCGGTCAGACACCTTTCAGTTGTATGTGATAAAAATCTCACTCAATTATTTTCTCAAAATGGTAAATTGTGGTAAAATACATGTAACGTAAAACTTACCATCTTAATCAGCTTTAAGTGCACATCTTAGTAGTGTTAAGTGCATTCACACTGTTGAGCAACTAGTCTCTGTACCCATTAAGCAACTTAGGCCGGGCTTGGTGGCTCAGCCTGTAATCCCAGCACTTTGGGAGGCCGAGGTGAGTGGATTGCCTGAGCCTGCGGGTTCAAGACCCACCCGGGCAATTTGGCGAGACCTCGTCTCTACAATAAATAAAAAATTAGCTGGGTATGATAGTGCACTCCTGTGGTTCCGGCTACTTGGAAGACTGAGGCAGAAGGATCGCCGGAGCCCAGCAAGTTGAAGCTGCAGTGGCCGGAGCGTGCCACTGCACTCCAGTCTGGGCGACAGCATGAGACTCCAACTAAAAAAAACAAAACAACAACAAAAAACCCCAATAACTTACCTTTCCCCCCACCCCAGTCCTGGCAGCCACCATTCTATTTTCTGTCTTTCTGAACGTGACTAGTCTAGCTGCTCCATATAAGTGGAATTATACAGTGCTTGTCTTTTTGTGACTAGTTTATTTCATGTAGCATAATGCCCTCAAGGTTCTTTCACACTGTACATGTGTCAGAATTTTATTGCTTTTAAAGGCTGAGTAATATTCCATTGTAAGTGTATACTGCCTTTTGTGTATCCATTCATCTATCAGTAGATACTTGAGTACCTTCTATCTTTTGGCTATTGTGAATAATACTGCTATGGGTGTGCAGATAGCTGTTTAAGATCCTATTTTCAATTTATTTGAATATATACAGAGAAATGGAATTACTGAACCATTCGATTTTTTTTTAACTAAAAAAAAAAAGGAAGAGAAGAAAAAGAATAAAAAAGAACTGTGGGCACAGTAACACTTGGAAGTAGACTTCAGGCCGGTTGGATCCAGGAGCTCAGATGGCATTGTCATGGCACTGTCCCTCCTTCCAAGCCTGAACTCTGTCCTCTGTGTGCTGATTTTACCCCTCGAACACTCTCTTTCCCTGTGGTGGGGACGTTTACTCCAGAGGCCTCAGACTCACATCTTCCCAGTATGGAAACCCAGCAGAGGGAGAACATCTCTCCCAAGACAATAGCTCAGTCCTGCACAACTAAGGGCAAGGAGTGAGCCTGCTGAGAATGGCAGAGCCGACAGGTAGAAGGAGCCTTGTTCTTGACCATATCCTTGAACTGCTTGCCAAAATGGGAGCTCATTCCCTCCAGACATCTTGCCTTGTGAGATAATTAAATGTCTTTATGGCTGAAGCCTCTGTTATGCATTGCTGCATGCAGGAAGCCTATAACAACGGCTACCCTATACAACCACAGTAAAAAGAGAGAAAGTAGAAAAAGAGAGAAGAGAAACATGCTGTGGTCACTGGTCTGCTTTATAGAAAAAGCAACAATTCCCTTCTCTGACATCAGTGGAGTGACTCATCAGTTAGTCAATTGGCCTACCTCTCATTTTGCTCTTTAAGATTTCTCTCGTCTATTGAGGAACAACCTCAGCTGAGGTGCTTTTCCTTTTTTCCCTGGAATACAGATGCAATGGCCAGAGTTGCTGCAGCTTTTTGGAGGCCAAGAGGGAAAGGCCAAGAAAATCTTGGCGATGTCAGACCTAACATTTAAAATCTACTTGATCAATGTCAGCAACCACCTACCTCCAGCCTTCTTTTGAATCTAGGCTCCAACTTTTTTATTTCTGTGTTTTGCTAGGCCATTTTCCTCAGAGATGGCTTTGTGGTAACAGCCTTGCCTGGGTAGCATCGTTGTGGATGGGTTCACTCACCTGTCTCTGCCAGCAGGAGGGGTTGGGAAGATTCTCATTTCTTGGCTCCACCTGGGTCTCTTGGTGCAATCCCAGCACTTTGGGAGGCAGAGGTGAGAGAATTGCCTAAACCCATGGGTTCAAGACCAGTCTGGGCAATTTGGCAAGACCTCGTCTCTACAATAAATCAAAAAATAAGCTGGGCATGGTGATGCATGCCTGTAGTTCCAGCTACTTGGAAGGTTGAGGAGGGAGGATCGCCTGAGCCCAGCAGGTCAAGGCTGTGGTGACTGTGAGCGTGGCCCTGCACTCCAGCCTGGGTAACGGAGTGAGACTCTAACTAAAAAAAAGTCCTATTCCCTAGTGTGTTTCCTGCTGCACTCTCATGAAACTGTGCCACATTAATCTTGGGGTGGAAAATTTGGCTTTTGTACTTCTAAAGACAAGCGATTGTCTGATGGATGGCAGTATCTCATTACTGACCACAGGCAGAAAGGATCTTTCTAGAAAAAGTTGTGAGTCCTTCTCCTTCCATCTTCAGATGAAGCAGCTGAAACAGAAGCTTGTCCTTTTTTTGAAGATCTGGAGAAGCAGCCAGCACCTTACACAAAATACTATCCCGAAGGGTGTGTTTGTGTGTGTATTCCATTTTGTTAAATTTACTTTGTATTTTGAAATAGTTTGAAATTAACAGAGAAGTTGTAAGTATAGAAGGGAGAATACCTGCATACTCCCTTCGCCCAGATTCCCCCATTATTAATATTTTGCTGAATTTGTCTTATCACCCTCTGGCTCTGAATCTTTCTCCCCCATGTATGTATATACATATGTAAGTATATGCCTATATATGTGTGTACATGTACGTGTGTATGTGAAGGTTTTTTCTGAATACATTTTTATTTCATAACCTTGATATTGTAGAAGAGTATAGCCTAGTTACCTTGTAGGATATCCACAATTTGGGGGGGGGGGTTCCTCATGATTAGATTTGGATTATGTGCTCTTTTTTTGCAGAAATAACAGATATGATCCTGTGTTCATCTCAGCACTTCATATCAGGAGGCGCATAGTGTCAACTTGTCCCATGACTTATGGCGTTAATTTTTATTACTTGGTTAAGATGGCATCTGCTAGTTTCTTCACTGCAGAGCTTAATGAGTAGGTACTTTGTGCTTGGTGATTAAAACGTATTTTATGAGAAGGTTCTTTGAGACTATGGTCTCTTCCTCATCAAATTTCCAGTCACTAACTTTTGCATCCACTAATAGTTCTTGCCTGAACTGATGATGCTTACTGTCATTATGGCCAGGTGGTGATTTTTCTACATTTATTAGTTGGTATTCTACTATATGGTACAACCTCCCCTTTGTGTATTGATTCATATATTTATTTAAATCCATACAGATGCATGAATTCTTATTTTATTCAATAGGTTATAATCTATTGTTACCATTATTATTTGATGCCCAAATCTTTCTGTATTTGGCCTGTGGGAGGCCTTTCAAGCTGGCACCTGTGTCTTTTGACATATTTTCATTAATCTTTGAGTGCTTCCTTACTTTTTGACATATCAAGGTATTCTGGATTCATCTTGTATTTTTCCTGCACTGGCCCTGGACTCAGCCATTTCTTCTTGAAGTACCGCTCCTTTTATTAAAGAATGGTATCTAAAAGTCAAAATCTGGAAGACCTTGTGTGTTTCTGGAGGTCACAGATTCTCCATCCTCTTAGTAGAAAGAGCCAAGAAATATGAATATGTAAATACATTTATATACATACATACATTCACATGTATCTTATTTATTTCAATGTTTATCTCCCTTTATTAAAAACTGTAATCCACATTGACATCTCCCATTCTAACCCACCACCCCAAGATTTGTTTCCGTCTTTCCTCTTTTCATATTCTACCTACCTTCTCTGATAATGGGAAACCTGGTTCCAATTACCCACAGTACGATTACTTATTTACTTAACACTTTTTGTGTAACCAGTCTCCCAGTTCTGGCCCTGTTGCATATGGCAGCCACACCAGGCTGAGGTCCACAGTCCCTCTCCCCATATGCATATTTTCTAAATTCCTTAAGTTCCAGGCTTGGTAGGCACATGATCTGAGTCCTGAGCTAGACATGAGTTCTGCCAGTTGCTTTGTGACCATAACACACACATTGCCAACCTCAGTCAGAAAGTGGAGGGATTTTCATTGTTCTCCACTTCACCTTGACTCAGCCAATTCTGTCCTTTAGGGGGTTTTGTTGGCAGCCCCTCACTTCTGGTACCAATTTCTGTGTTGGTGAGGACTATTTGATTTGTAAGAAACTCAAGTCAAATTAACAACAACAAGGAATTGATTGACTCAGGATTGGCAAGTCCAGGAGGAGAATCTAGCTTCAGCCTAGCCAAATCAGAGTGCAAGTATTGCTGTCTGGACTTGTCTTTCTTTCCATCTCTTGTTCTGTCTCCTTCTGCGTGAGGGCTTTATTCTACAGGCAGACTCTTTCAGTTCCACGTATCAGCCCCAGAGAAGATTCTACATCCCTAGAATAATGACTGTGTCAGAGGAATGAGGTGCTACAATTAGCCATGTCTGGTTTGGGGTTTGTGGGTGGTTTTATGCTGACATTCCCAACAGTCACACGTGATACATCCATATAAGGAGAAGCAGGCTGTCCACCACCCCAGGCGATCTCATCTGGATTTATCGCTTCAGGATTAGCAATACAGTGCCAGTAATTCCCAGATTGGATTCCTCTGCCTTGATGTCTGTCTTGAACTCAGGACAAATATACTTAATTGCCCATGGGAGCTCTATCTCTATCTGGGCATACCTCAGGCACCTCAAACGCAGCATTCCAAGACTGAACATATTACCGATCCCTGAAAATCCTGGATTTATGATCCCAATAAATAGCGGCACCTTCCATTTAGTTTTCCTGAGCAGAAAGAAGTCATTCTAGATTCTTCTCCTTCCTTCTTCCCATGCCACCACTGCCCATTCCTGACAATTGCACCTACAAAACATTCTAAGTATCCTCCCTCCTTTCCTTTCTTCTGCCTCTGCTGCAATGTAGGCCTCTCTGGCAGTGCCCTTTCCAGCATTGGCAACAGTCTCTTAACGTGTTGTCCTGCTCCCACTTCTCCTGGTACCACCCCTTGAAGGTTTTAGGGGGTGGGAGAGGGTTTGTAAAGCTAAGATCTTGCTATGTCATTTCCCTATGTGAAAACCTTTGGAAGCTCCTCACCCTGACCTAATAAAGTCCACCATATTTATGGGGGCACACTGGGCTCTTCAGGACTTCCTCTTGCCAAATAATAGCCATGACAGTAATGAGGACCTCAAGTCCCTATCCCCCTCCCAAAGTGCTTTGGGATCTGGTGATTCTTAGACTCCTTGCCCCTGCCAAGTTATTCTTATTTGGAAAGTAACACTTCTATAGAGTTTTGGAATTTCCCAGTAGCATGCAAATAGTCTTTTATTTAAACCTTTGAGCATCAAAAAGACACTTCTTTTAGTCCCAAGAAAACTAGGGTTTGGTACTTAACTTTCCAATTAAAGATAGATTCTCCCCTGGACTTGCTGATTTATTTCCTCTTGTTATCTTTGTTGTCTATGTTAATTTGACTTGAGTTCTTGCAACCCAAATAGTCTTCATCAGAACAGAAACTGGAATCAAAAGAGAACAAGACACTGAGACTGATTTTGTATTATATCAGCAGGACCATGGTGTGTAGTTCAGCCCAGGATCATACCGCACCCTACATGTTCTTCCGTGTCTGGATATGATGTAAGCACACATTACACTAAACATTCCAGATGCTCAGAAAAGATATTGTGGGACCCTGGACCACTGGACAGGGGTGAGAATTTTTTGGTTCTTCAGTTCATTCCTACATTTGCATGTCCCCTGTCATATTGGAAATGAATTTTCTGGAGCGATCCTTTACCATCCACTAAGCATACATATTTGTGATTTGTGCAGAATGGGCCACGGATGTCAAGTTCTTTCTTTACAATGAAATGTAGATTTTCCAATTAAAGTCAAGTTCTTCATTTCTAAATGCTGAATAGGATGGCACTTTAGAAAGAATTCCAGATGGTTAAATTAGGAGACTGAGAGTTTAAAAAAAGACCTGCTCAAGATTACTCACGAAGCCTGAAGCTTTTTAAATTTGGTTATGAATGAAATGCATTTTTATTTATTTTATGTGTACAAGACTTTTCATACTTTTTCTGAAAGCATCACCAAAGCCTTGGGCATCTTAGTTGTTCCTGGATGTACGTGACTCACTTCACAAATCTATTTTGCCAATTAAAGACGAAGACACTCTGCTTGGAATAAGACAAGACACGCTAGATGTTTTCTTTTTTTTTTTTTTTTGAGTTGGAGTCTCAACTCAGTCGCCCACACTGGAGTGCAGTGGCTGCTCCCGGCCACCGCAGCCTCGACCTGCTGGGCTCCGGTGATCCTTCCGCCTCAGCCTTCCAAGAGGCTGGAACTACAGGTGCACGCTACCACGCCCAGCTAATTTTTTTGATTTATTGTAGAGATGAGGTCTCGCCAAGTTGCCCAGGCAGGTCTCGAACCCGCGGGCTCAGGCAATTCACTCACCTCAGTCTCCCAAAGCGCGGGATTACAGGCTGAGCCACCGAGCCTGGCTAGATGTTTTCTTACATGGTTTGTATTTTTGAAGGGAATGGGTCTGTATGGGTCAGAGAAAGCTGTTGAGGGCTAAGACAGAGCTTTTGGGACTTTCTGGAGGGGGATCTCCACAGGAAACCTTTCCCAGAATCTTCCAAAGTCTGGTGGACAGTGGTTGCGGGTGGTGATCAATAGACTAAGACTGGAGGTGATGCCTGGTGATTTCTCCCAGGGAGGTGAAACACTCCCAGTGGGTCATCAGACATCATTATCTGACCTGAGATTCCTGGAGACCAGGTTCTTCTCTCTGAATGCTCTGCCTCTCCAGTCTTCTGAGTGTGTGGATAGGGTGAATGAAGAACTGAGAAGAGGAGGAGAAGGAAGAAGAGTAGAAAGAAGCCTCCATGCCTGTGGTTGGATAAACAGAGATTCCTGAGAAAGTCCTCAGAGAATTGAGAGTGCTGCTCAGATATTCCCCAGACTCTATGGAGATGATGCCCGGTATGACCTTTTGGGCTCAGGCATCCTTCTGCTTCAGCCTCCCCAGTGGCTGGGACTACAGGAACATGCCACCATGCTTGGCTATTTTTTTAAATTTTGTAGATGCAAGGTCTTGCTTTGTTGCCTAGGCTTATCTCAAACTCCTGGGTTCATGCAATTCTCCTGCCTCGGCCTCTGAGATCACGTCATAAACCGAGAGACTCAGGCTCTCTCTTGTGGTATGGTCACTGAGTCATAGACAGCGAACCCAGGAACCACAAGAGATGACTCATCCCATTGAAACCTCTGTGGCTTTAGCAGCAGTCAGACTTTTACTTGAATTTAAACTCTGATACTTAGGAAAGTTGCAACCTCCCTGGGTGAGGTATCCCTTTGAGAAAAGCAGAGCGGCCCCCAGACCTCCTGGAGAGTCTTTCTGTTACATGGAATGTGTCCTATTCCCCCACGTGTGGTACACACAGCTGTCTTCTTCAAAAAATCGGCCGAAGGCTGGTTCTTCGCTCCATGTAGTAGAGCAAAATGAACTGTTTCAGCCAACCCTGACCACGCTGTCCAAAATGGTACTTGCCTGCTCTCATCCTTGCCTGGCATCCATCTGTCAATCTATTATCTGATTCCTGCACTAGACAGTTCACTCTCTGAGGGCAGGAGGTTTGCCTGTTGTTTCATTGCTGTGATGTCTCTTCCTGAATCAGTGCCTGCCTTAGGGATCTCCCTCAATGAATATTTATTGAATGAGTGAATGAATGAATGAAAATGATTTTTGAAAGGATGGGAACCTTGGTTTTCAGGATCAAGCTAATTGTGGACAGCTGTTTGCCAGTAGCTCAGGGAAGAAGAGTCCACATGGGGTACTGGGGCCAAGATAGATGTATAAAGTTAAAGTCAAGGTCTGGGGTTATCTTAGTAAGCTTTGGCAACGTGTCTCATCCTAGCAGGAGGGATGAAGCTGTGGCCATGATCCAGATGGCAGTAATTCAACAATAGATGCCAAAATCTTTGCAGGGTATGTTTGATGTTCATGTCTTTTGGGTCATTCTGGGGTCGAAAGCTGAGAGAAATAAGCAAGGAGACTAGACTCAGGAAGAAGGCACTAATAATAATAATAAAAGACAGCATTTATTTATTTATATTTTGTTTGTTTATTCATTCTTTATGTACCAGGCAAAGTTTTAAGTGCATTGTACGTATTATTCCATTTACTTACAGGAACATTGAGAGTCATTGTCTATTATGATCTCCATTTTGTTGCTAAGAAAATTGAAGCATAGAAGGGATAAGTAACTTGTCCAAGTGCTCATGGTTAGTAAGGGGCTGAGCTCACTTCCGTCCCAGGTGGTCTGGCTTCTAAGTTATTATAGACACAGCCTCTTTCTTTAGACTTCCAAGTTGAAGTTTCGAACCTTCTCCACCTGGCAGGCATTTTCTTTGGAGGGAGTCAATGCCTTTGTCACAGTAAATTATTCAAAATAATCAAAACTGGCACTGATATTGGTTAAATGAAACTGTCCCCAAAATGCACAGCCCTAGTCCTGCAATGCTCATTTGTTGAAATGATTGATTTCAGGGCATCCCTGATCAGAGGCTCTTAGAATCAAGGGCCCTTAGAGATCTTCTGGTGGGAAATTGAAGAAGGGCAACACTGTGCCACCCAAGCCTCTCCTTTCATAGCACAGAAGGGGCAGTATAGCATTGAGACGAGGAGTCCTGTCTCTGTTCCACCATTTGCCACATTTGTGACATTGCTTGTGCTACTTAAGCTCTTTTGGCTGCAGTTTCTTATAAAATGAAAACAATTTTTCTCATATACGATGCATGCGCCAAGCATAAGTATACACTTAGTATATATAACTTTAAAGACCTGGGCTTGGGCTACTGTCTGGCTCTGATATTCTCAGGATGGATGACTTATCCCTTCATGCTCACAACATGGATGACAGAAGTTCATACAATGTAGGCTGGTAGGATGGAGTAGATGGGACGTACTTATACTAAATGTTATTTGTTGTTTATTTGAAAATCAAATTTTACTGGGTATCCCATATTTTTATCTTCTATATCTGGCAACCCTCCTCTCCCTGCATGAACACTAGTCAGCCAAGTGTGAGACTGTGTCTCCCGTCATCCTCACTAGCACCAGGTGTGATTATCATACTTGTGCTGCTCACTGATATCCAGCTCTGGGTAAAGGGAAGAGGGAACTTCCTGGCTCCTTGTGTGCTGGGCAGTCCCACAGGGCTGGCCAGTGATATGTGAATATGAGGGGGACCCCCCCAAAAAAACCTGGAATTACCTTTTGGAGGGTGGGCCCCTTGTAGTACAGGCTTCCCCCACTAGGTAAATGTTCCAGGACAGCGTCAGTGTGGAGAGGCGCGTTTGACTTCAGTAAAAATTTTTTGGAGTTTCTTTAAACGTGTTTGCCCAATTCATGATTTATATGAACAACCTGCCCACATTGCACTGAGTGTCCAGCAGTCTTTAACCAATAATGGCATGACCCCTATGCCCCACCTTCTCTATTCACCCCATTTCAGCCCAAGTGACTTTTTTTGTTTGTTTTCTCAGTGAAAAAAGTTCTCAGAGGGAAACATTTTGCTGGCGTGGAAGAGGTGAAACAAAGGCAGAAGCACTAAAAGGTATCAAAACTGATGAGTTCAAAACTGTTTTGAGCAGTGGAAAACGCATCTCGTAGGTGTATTGCATCAAATGGAGAGTACTTTGAAGGTGACTGAAGTGTAAGCATGTAATAATAAATACACAATTTTTTATAAATAAATTCTGTTTTGGGGGGATCCTTCTTGGAGAAGGGTATGGTTGGAACATTTGATTTTATAATTCCCTTGATGAGGTCAGTGTAGAAACTGAAGTCAACTTGGGGCTTTGATCAACCTGGAACCCTAAATGTCTGTAGTGAACAGAATGTTTCTGCCAAACTGTGATGGGCATGTACCATGAGAGAGAAATAAAACTCATTTTAAGCCAGCAGTTGATAAACTATGTCCTACTGACCAAACTGGCCCACTTCCTGTTTTATACATGAAGTTTTATTAGAGCACAGCTATGCCTATTCATGTACAAATTATCTGTGGTTGCCTTTCACCATCATGGCAGAGTGGAGTAGTTGCAGCAGGAGCTCAGAAAGCCTAAAATATTTAAATTTATCATTTGTCCCTTTTCAGAAGAAGTTGTCAGTCCCTGTTTTCAGCCGCTGAATCTTTGTGGTTGGTTGTTATTGCAGCGTCTCCTGATTTTATTACTGATTGAGTACAGTGTTTGAGCCTGCTGATTTAATGGGTTAAAAAAATAGGATAACATTGTTTTAGTCTATGCTTCTTTGATTATTAACAGAGCCACACATTCTTCTGTGTGTTGACTAGTTGTATTTCTCTTTTGATCTATTTGTGTCTTTTGCCATTTTATCATTATGGTTTTAGTGATTTTCTGATTGATTCAGTTCTCAAAGGAGAGAGGTTGTTAATCCTTTGTAGTTTGTATTTAATTAATTCTACCAAGTCTAAACTTAGAAAGGAAACAATTCTTTCCCTTTATAATTTTAAGAAGTATTTAACTATGTTTTGTATTTTGAATTTTTTTTTTTCCTTTGAGTTGGGGTTTTACTTTTTCACCCACGCTGGAGTGCAGTGGTACAATCACAGCTCACCTCAGCTTCAACATTCTGGGCTCAGGTGATCCTTCCCCCTCAGCCTCCTGAGTAGCTGGGACTATAGGTGCATACCACCACACCCAGGTAATTTTTTGGTCTTTTGTAGAGATGAGGTCTTGCTATGTTGCCTAGGTTGATCTCAAATTCCTGGACTCAAGCAATCCTCTTGCCTTGGCTTCCCAAAGTGCTGGGATTACAGGAGTGAGCTACCACGCCTGGCTTGTATTTGATTTTTAAAAGACATATTTTAACACATCAGGAATTTATTTTAGTGCAAAGAGTATGATTAAAAACCTAAATGAATGTTTTTTTCCCTAAATTTCGAACTGACTTTACAACACCACTTATTGATAAACTTTTCCTTTCTCATTGCTTTTTAATGTTTCTGTTATATTTTGAAAAATTGTTCTATGTAAAATCGTCCATTTTAAGGCTAGTTTTTATGTTGAATAGATTATCCTGTATATTTTTGCAAAAATACTTTTGTTATTATGTTAAGTGGAAAAGCAAAATACAAAGTTTATAAGTACATGAACAGTAAAAATAGACAGGAAAAAATTGAAAATGTTAATAGCTACAGTGTTTGTATGAAACTGTTTTATAGTTTTCCTGTCATTTCAGTTTTTGGTCATTTAAAAAATCTTCTCATATACACAATAATAGAAACTAATTTATTTTACAGGAAAAAAATTCATTCTAAAATGGAATCTTGCTTTTCTAATTTCTTTGACTGTCTATTATATTTACTGCTATCTTGAGGGTTCCTGCTGCAGTTCAAAAATACTTCCCTGCTTTTTAATTTCTATGAGATTCCATTCAATGCCACAGAAAGCTGTTATCTTTCCAGCAGCTGCGGTTTGCCACCTGCTTATTTACTCCGACAAAACTCTTTTGCCCTTTTGTCAGGTTTTCAGGACTCAGAGCTCCATTGAGATTTAGACCAACTGGTGAAAGCTTTGACTCCTGAAGGAGGAACCACGGATGACTGGTTGTAGGAGAGACGAAACCCCAGAACTGATGACTCCTGGTTCTGCCTCCAGCGCTCCAGACTCACTTCCCAAACCGCCAGCCTCATATCTCCACCTACCATGGCCAGAACTTTCCTCATCGGACCCACCCTTACCCTTCCTGCGCTTCCCACAGCCTCCCCACCTAGTCAGCAGCCCACATCAGGCAGTGGGACTCCTCCTCATCCCTGAGCTCCCTCATTGTCACCATCCCTTTTATCTCTTACACCCTTCTAATCTGTCTCTCAGAGTCATCCTGTTATCTCTATTCCTACTTCAAGCCTTCCTCATTACTTAGTTGTGTACATTGCGTCTTCTTTTCTCTGGTCTAATCTACTCGTATAACTTGCCAGGGATTTCATTTGAAATACAATGCTGAGATCAGATTCTTTGCTGAAAATCCCTTGTTGTAGATTTCACTACCCTCACCTCCATTCTGCTCTTACTATTCAGATTCAGCATTTATATTTCACCTTCTTGCTGTCTCAACTTCAGCATTTCCTAGAGAGTATCATGCTAAGGGTTTCTCTTGACTAAACACTTTTTATGTGCTAGGCACTCTGCTAAGAATTTTATCTCCATTAGCATTTGTATTTCTCATAACTCTGTGAGGATGGTATTATTAGTACCTCTGTTTTATAGGTGAGCAAACTGAGGCAGAGAAATATTAAGTACATTGTCTAAGGTACTATGACTAATGCTAGGTGGAATTGGGACTCACACCTGGCGTGTCTGACGCTGGAGCTCTTAGCCTTCGGGTCATATTTGCTGTCCTCCCTCCTGACTTGGCTTGCCCATCCTGAGTGTCCCTATTCTGGGCTGATCAGGTAGAAATCTGTATCCTAACTTGAGCTCCTTTGAAACATCCAAGCCACAAGGCCAACATTCTGTCCAGATCACCCTCTATTGGCCATAGGAGAAAAAGGCTTATTCCCAGAAGGAAGTTGAATTAAAGGCCTTTTGGGGTTCCTTCTTGCTCTGGACTAGGGGCTTTTTTATGATGCTTCTTGGAATGCAGTTTGTCATAACAATGGCCAACAAATAATCAGGGCACCACAGGAAAATGGAAGTATCTTTGGGGCATCTGAGCATCGGCTCAGTTTTCTGGGCTGTCCCAAAATTCTTTATTAGTGCTCTTGCTCCAAGATGCCCAATGGCCAGCTGTGCTGTCAGCCAGGATTTTGGCAATTCCTGTGTCATAGGCCACGTCTGGTTCATAGAGCAGATGTTATGGTGAAGGGACACTCCCTAGACTTTCTTCAATGTATGAGAGAGGACTTCCTTAAAAACTGAAATTATCTTAAGAAAGAATTATCTTTTTTAAGCCCTTTGTAGTACACTCAGAATTTGTTCCTGAGGATCAAACGTTCAACCAAAGTTTTCATCTGGAAGTTTTGAGAAGGTTGCATCCCAGTTGGTGTAAGAAACATCCCGGTTGTGGCAAACAAGTGACTGATTCATCTATCATGATAATGCACCTGCTCACACCATGCTGAGTGTTCAGCAGTATTTGACCCAAAACACCATGACCTCCGTGTCCCATCCTCCCTATTTACCTGATCCTGCCTGAGTGGCTTTTTTTTTTCCCCAGATGAAAAAAATCCTCAAAGGGAAATGTTTTGCTGATGTGAAAGAGCTGAAACAAAAACAGTAGAAGCACTAAAACGCATCAAAATAGATGAGTTCAAAAACTGTTTTGAGCGGTGGAAAAGCAGTCTTGATAGGTATATTGAATCAATTGGGGAGTACTTTGAAAGTGACTAAAGTTTAAACATGTAAAAATAAATACACAATTTTTAAATAAATAAATTCCAGAGTTTGCTGGGTCCCTCATGTACTCTGTATCCTCTGTTCATGGAATAGATGGTGTCCCCAGACATCTTTTGTGGGGTGATGGTATGTTTCCCTGAACATCTTTGAATTAGCCCTGCCTCCTTACTGGTCTCTTTGAATCAGAGCATCTAGACAGAGACCAGCATGAGTAAGCATAGCTTGCCAATTCTTATGAACTCTCAGGAAAGGGGCAGGGAATCTCAAGTGTGCCAGGTAGCATGAGGGCATGGGAGAATGACTTTTCACTAGGAGAGGCTGATAGGCCAGCGTGCAAGTTTTTTTTACAACAATACAGTAACCTAAAAGGAGGTTGAAGCCTCATGATTCCCTAGTCTGTAAGCCTTGACTGGGGGGACATTTATCTCTGTATCCTCAGGATTTAGCTGGGGGCCCAGCTCAGAGTAGGAAGCAATTTAATCTAGTGATGTGCCAGACCTGGGTCCGCTGGATCGTAAGAGTCAACTGCGTGCATCTTTTCCCAACTCTGCCATCAGTGAAGTGACTTAGTTAGCCTGACGACATTGACCATGGTGGGAGTATTTACACTATGAGAATCAGCAAAGGCTAACTACAAATCATGGTTTTTCTTCCCTCCCCCCATCCCCAGAGACCCAGTTGCAAACCAATTACGAGAATACCACTGAATATAACTTACTGCTTACGTGTACAGGCTATTATCAGACATTTGGGTTTGCATCACAGCTGCATCACTTACTACCTCTATCTCTCTGAGCCTCAGTTTCATCATTAGCATAATTAGGATAATTTTAACAATCAGCGTGAGGATTAAATAAGAGAACACATGTAAAGTGATAAGTAGAGGGTCTGAACCATTGGTAAAATTTTAACAAATGATAGTAATTACTATAGTTAAAAAATGAAGGGAGTTAAATAGACAAGGATGAAGAAGTCAGGACAACCATTAAAATGCCTTTGAGGTCCAAGGTAAACAATGTCCCCAACCATACCAGGGGTGCCAAAGAAAATGTATGCACACTTCAAGAGATGTTAAGAGAATTTGCCATAATCAGAAGTGTCTGGATGCTGATGGTAACCATTTTTGAGCACTTCTTGTAATTGCAGAAGTCAAATGTGGTTTATATTCATCTTATGAAATATTACAATTTTAATACAGTTTTTTCCTTTCTTAAAATGTGTATACACTTTTTTGGCACCCCCTGTATAAAACATGCCATGAAGACACAAATGAGGACACAAAATATACATATTCTCAACAGTAAGAAGGTTCATGCATGTTGGGGAGGGGGGAGTTTTGTATATTTGCTTGACTCATGCACATGTGTGCACAAAATAAAATCTGTATGCCTTTTTTGGTTAATCTATTATCAGTTTGTTTTATAGGCTTAAATTATCAAAATGTCAGGGGAGAAATTTAAGTTTTCCTACAGTTTTGGCACTGCAACAGGATAATAAATCACTATGTTCATTCTGGAGCCTCATGATGAGATCTTGAGATAGCTGACCAAAAGCCAGCAGAAAAGGTAAGAATTTTCCTTACCAATGTAGTTTTTTACATATCTCCATCTATGTTACCCAGGTTAAGTGAGGGTGGTTAAGAGTTTTTGTGTTTTTACTTCCCAAAAAGTATGTGAACTTGTTTGTTTAGAGAATAACTTGTTTATATTTTTTAAAAAACAGTTTAAAGAGTTGTCATCTTAAGCAGTTATCTTACTGATATCTATGAAAAAATATAAAAA
This sequence comes from Tarsius wallacei, assembly GCA_963574415.1. Taxonomy (NCBI): domain Eukaryota; kingdom Metazoa; phylum Chordata; class Mammalia; order Primates; family Tarsiidae; genus Tarsius; species Tarsius wallacei. The sequence goes on along the minus strand of CAUYQG010203728.1, from coordinate 2,062 downwards.
GAATATGGTCTTAGAAACTCCCTTGGCAAGTTTTTTTTTCCCTTTTTTTTAAAGCTGAAATCAGATTTAAAGCTAAAATTCTTTGTATCTCAAACTACTTGTTTTGGGTCCCATGAGGGATTTGCCATTAAAGTCATTCCACCTTGTAGTCTAATATTAATTAAGATTCTGTGTTTTCATCATCATAGCCTAGTTTTGACTCCTGGTCAGGGAAGCAGGGCCTTGGAAACACAAGTCCTTTAACTAAAGAGAAAGAACAAAGATGATCATTATGTAAAGACAAAAGGATCAACTCAGTGAGAGGACATAACGATTCTAAATATATATGTATCCAGCACTGGAGTACCCAGATTTGATCCATGGGGAGAGATGTACTCCAATACAATAATAGTGGGGGACATCAACACCTCACTCTTAGGTCTGGACAGATTATCTAGACAGAAAATCAACAAAGACACATTGGATTTAAACTGAATTTTAGACCAAAAGGACCTAACAGACAATTATGGAACATTTTTTCCAACAGTTACAGAATATACATTCTTCTCATCAGCACATGACACATTCTCCAGGATAGGCCATATGTTAACCCACAAAACAAATATCAACAAATTGTTAAAAATTAAAATAATATCAAGAATCTTCTCTGATCACAATGGAATTAAACTAGAAAACAATACCAAGAGAAACTTTGGAACCTGTACAAATACATGGAAATTAAACAACATGCTCTAGAATGACCATTGAGTCAATTAAGAAATTGGGAAGAAAATAAAAATATTTATTGAAACAATAATAGAAATGCAACATGCCTAAGCTTATGGGATACAGCAAAAACAGTGCTAAGAGGGAAATTTATAACAATAAATGTCTACATCAAAAAAGTGGAAAGATTACAAATAGACAACCTAATGTTATACCTCAAAGATCTAGAAAAGCAAGAACAAACCAAAGTCAAAATTAGTAGAAGGAAAGAAAAGCTGTTTTTTTGAAAATGTAAACAAAATTGATAAACCACTAGCTAGATTAATGAGAGAGAGAGAGAAAACAAATAAATAAAATCAGAAATGAAAAAATAGATACTACAAGTGATACCACAGATATACAAAGGGTCATTAGAGACTATTAGGAAAAAAAATATGTTAACAAGTGAAAAACTTAGAGAAAACAGATGGATTCCTAGACACATGTAATCTATCAGGAGCAAACCAGGAAAAAATAGAAAACCTGAACAGATCAAGATTAAATCAATAATAAAAAGTCTCCCAGCTGGGCTCGATGGCTCAGCCTGTAATCCCATGCTTTGGGAGGCTGAGGTGAGTGAATTGCCTGAGCTCGCGGGTTCGAGACCCGCCTGGGCAACTTGGCAAGGCCTCATCTCTACAATAAATAAAAAAATCAGCCAGGCATGGTAGCACGTGCCTGTAATTCCAGCTACTTGGAAGGCTGAGGTGGAAGGATTGCCAGAGCCCAGCAGGTCGAGGCTGCAGTGACCGAGAAGTGGCTACTGCACTCCAGTCTGAGTAACAGAGTGAGACTCCAACTCCAAAAAAAAAAAAAGTCTCCCAACAAAGAAATGTCCAGGACTAGATGAATTTACTACTGAATTCTACCGAACTTATAAAAAAAATAACAACTCTTCTCAAAGTATTCCAAAAAATTTGAAGAGGAGAGAATTCTTCCTAATTTATTTTATGGGGCCAGCATAACCCTGATACCCAAACCAGACAAGGGTGCAACAAAAACAGAAAACTACAGGCCCATATTCCTGATGGACATAAGTGCAAAAATCTTCAACAAAATACTAACAAACTAAATCCAACAACACATCAAAAAGATAATACAGCTGGGCTCGGTGGCTCAGCCTGTAATCCCGTGCCTTTGGGAGGCTGAAGTGAGTGGATTGCCTGAGCCCATGGGTTCGAGACCCGCCTGGGCAAGCAAGACCTCATCTCTACAATAAATCAAAAAATTAGCCGGGCGTGGTAGCGCGCGCTTGTAGTTCCAGCTACTTGGAAGGCTGAGGCGGAAGGATCGCCGGAGCCCAGCAGGTCGAGGCTGC
>CAUYQG010203709.1:0-79579 GCA_963574415.1 Tarsius wallacei | reverse complement strand
GCTACCACGCCCGGCTGATTTTTTGATTTATTGTAGAGATGAGGTCTCGCTTGCCCAGGCGGGTCTTGAACCCGCGGGCTCAGGCAATCCACTCACCTCAACCTCCCAAAGGCACGGGATTACAGGCTGAGCCACCGAGCCCGGCTTTCTTATTTACTTTTTTAGAGCAATATCATCGATTCTATTGCAGTTAGTATAGAATACCAGTATTTTCCTTAGGACATCAAAACAACCCAGAAACTGGTCAAATAAATAATTAGCATGTTATTATCTAACATACAGGGGAACCTTGGCCTATATTTTTGTGGGGCCTTCTGTGACATCTTAAGAACGTGAATCCAGGAAGCAGGGAAATAACTAGTAAAGAGAAGAAAAGAAAAAAAAAAAAGGAAGGGTTGATTTTAAGTATGCCTCATTTTCCTCATTGCAATTATAAAGGCTGGGTGAAGAACCCTGAAAAATCCTGAGACTCAAAGCTGTCACAGTTAAAGAAAAGGCACGTTATAGAGGCACAGAAGGAGTGGGCAGCATCTACATAGTTTAAATTATTATTTGCAAAAGTCAGAACCATGAATCAAATTGTATTCCCCTCAAAATTCATACATTGAAACCCTAAACCTCAATGTGACTGTATTTTGGAGATAGGGCAAATTACTTTACAGAAGTAATTAAGGTTAAATAAGGTCTTATAGAATTAATGTCCTTATAAGAAGAGACATCAGAGAGCTCACCCACTCTGCCATATGAAGACAGTGACAAGGCAGCCATCTGCCATTTTTAGTGCAGCATCTTCTTTTAAACAGTTTCTCACTCCATGTGTTTCCAAAAGGAAATATACGCAATCATGGATGAAAAGAAGAAAGATTGTTTATTTTAAATTTAACAGAAACAATAGAGAAGCTTCAAGAGAAACTGACCTTGCTAGATCTTGATCTGGGACTTCTAGCCTCTGGAACTATGTGAAAATTAATGTCTTTTTCAAGCCACACAATCTATAATTTTGTTATAGTAGCCCAAGCAGACAAAGGCATCTGGAAACTGTGTTTATTTGTGACTTTTGACAAATAGAAGAGTACAGAATGTTTGAAAGAACTACTAGTTTTCAGATATAAATCACACAGTGACATTTTAATATAAAACTTAGGCTAGATAATAAGAAGCCTAAGAAACAGGCATAATTTTAGAAATTACTCTTAAAGATTTCTGAAGCATAGAATTGTTACTTCATTTACATTTTAATAATCAAATACCATTCTTTGGAGTATAGGATTATATGATAGGAGTCCATAAATGAAATAACTGACTTAACTGTACAGATCTCCACACAAAGCTCACATTGTATTTCCATTATTTTGCCACACATGCTAGAGTAGTTCTATAAAGAACATTTTCTAGTTTTATTTTTATATATAATTGATACATTTTGCCTACTATACTTGCTTTATAAATGACTAGAGACATAGTACTGTTGATAAGTTCTCAATACACATGATTGTCAAGAACCAATAGAAGCCCAAACCATTTTGTCTTTTGTACTCACCTTCTAGAGTCATTATCAGTTATTTAGAGTTTATTAATTAACTTGGAATAAACATACTCTTCTATTGTATTCAGTATAAACTAATGAGGTTTAATCCAAAACAGAAATATATCATTTAAATAAATACTGTCTCAAGGAATTTAGGGATATGGTGACTTATTGTTATTTTCTATATCCTCATCTTGTTTTTAGTGAATATATAGAAATAGGTTGGCTTCTTTGGTAAATGCATTCATTCTCTAAGCATTTTATTGATAAGGCAATCGTATAGTGGAAAAAATTAGAATTTTGGAGATTTGAGAGTCAGAAATTTGAAACCTGGCTCTATATACTCCATTCTACTTCTGACAACTCACTGAATCTTTGAAAGCTGACAATCCACATATGAAAAACAAAGACAATAATTTTGTGAGAATTGAAAATAGTGTGTATGAAGTACCCAGCTCATAGTAGGTTTTAAACATTTGATGTTGTCATTTATGGAGTATTTGTGATGTGTAAAACAATTATAAGTAAGATAAGGAAAAAAATTGCCTCTGTACTCAAAGAATTTCAAATATTGAAGAAAAATATGTAAAAGTAAATGCCATAAATTATTGAGGATGCTAGAAGAAGATTCAGTCTGGGATACAAGGATGAGATGATCCCCATAGTTGAAAATCTACCAAAAAACTACAAAAGATTGTCTTGAAAACAAAGCTTTCTTAGAGAGAATCTACAAGTCAATTCTAAATTGAATGTTCTGATTAGATTAGATCAACATATTTGAAGTGATTAACAATTATCATTACAGCATCATGTGAACAAGGATGATGATAATGAAATGTTTAGGGATGGATTTGGGGTTTTTAAAGAGTTTTTAATTCTCTGTTTAAAAATTTTACTCCCTTCCTATTCCAGGTCACCACTATCATAGGTGAAACAAGAACAAGTAGAACCATTTATGTTTGTTTCTTTTCAATAAAGGGACTCCTTGAATTTGTTGAAAGCTTTTTCTGAAAAATGAAATTTCTTTTTTCCCGATAGATTGTCAACTAGGTAGGCAAGAAACAAGTAGAGAAGGAAGCTATACTGTCTCTTCACCATTTGAAATAAAATTATTTTTACATTTTCCTAAGCCTTCTGTATATGTCCTGAGAATAGTAGCTACTCCAAGTTGACAATCTATTCTTTTAAAGTAAAAGGAATTGTTTTGAGACTCTACTTTTCCAGGAACTAAACAGCTCTTAAAATTGTCAAAGAAGTTTCCATTTATTTGTTCTGTGATTTTATTTAAAAGCAAAAATTTTCATGTTTTCTTAGATACAAAATTTCTTTCAAAATAGTTGCAGTTAAAAGTTTACTGGCCTTTTTGTTCAGCAAAAAATATTTTTCCATTTTCTATTATTTTTTATTACTAAAGTCATTCAAATGTAATATTCTTTATATTTATAGTTACATAAATATTGTGAAATAAATTGGTTTTCCCTTGACAGTCTTCTCTTAAAAGGCTTTTGTTGTTCAAGTGAAACAAAATTGGCAAAGACATTTGACTACTAGAGACTCTGGATAGAGAATGTGGAAAGGGGAACAATAAAATTATAAGACTAGTCCAAGCATTGGGACCAGAAGTCAAGGCAAAAAAGAAATCAAGATAGTATTCTGGCTTACTACCCTGTAGGGAAAGCACCAGACAAACCAAGTGAAGGACTGAAGTGTAAATCAATAAAAAACTAAAATGGGATTCAAAGTACAAGCTGGATGTCATTGGTGCTTAAATTAAAAGGAGGAACCAAGCCGGGCTCGGTGGCTCAGCCTGTAATCCCGCGCCTTGGGAGGCTGAGGTGAGTGGATTGTCTGAGCCCGCGGGTTCGAGACCCGCCTGGGCAAATTGACGAGACCTCATCTCTACAATAAATCAAAAAAATTAGCCGGGCGTGGTAGCACACGCCTGTAGTTCCAACTCCTTGGAAGGCTGAGGCGGAAGGATCGCCGGAGCCCAGCAGGTCGAGGCTGCGGTGACCGGGAGCGGCCACTGCACTCCAGTCTGGGCGACAGAGTGAGATTCCAACTCAAAAAAAAAAAAGGGAGGAAGCAAATGAATAAGATGAGGGAAGAAAAAAGTATAAAAAGAAGATTGTGTATCTATTATTAGTATGTCCCCTCTTACTTAAGAATTTCAGGAAAACCTCAGCTATGTGAACCCCTTAGGGAATATGTTGGTATGTATAATAATTGAATTTTCCAGATAATTGAAAAATAAGCAAATAGATTAGATTTGAGTGTGAATCAAGAATAAATAGGTTCTACATGAGGACATAAGAAGTTTCCTATGAGTAAATATCCATGTGCTTGTAGTGATTTTGTGATGTATTTTATAGGCTCAGCTACTGGCTATTTTCATTTGCTGAGTGGATACTGTTGTCATGAAAACTTGCTGGATGGCGTTGGTCCCCAACCTTTTTGGCATTAGGGACCGGTTTCGTGCAAGACAAGTTTTCCATTGACTAGGGGAGGTGGGACGGGGACGTGGGACAGGGAGGAGAATCATCAGGCGTTAGATTCTCCTAAGGGGCGTACAAACTAGATCTTTAGCATGCGCAGTTCCCAGCCAGCTTCGAGTGCTCCTATGAGGATCTAATGCCTGGGCTGATCTGCCTCGCCTGCCGCTCACCTCTTGCTGTGCAGCCTGGTATCGGTCCCTGGCTGGGGATTTGGGGACCCCTACTCTATGGTTTGGAGAGATGTTACTGAATAGCTGTGTTTCTTAGACCATCATTCCTTAATGCCAGTTCGGAGATTAGCTTTGTCAAACCATGCTGAGAAAAACGACTCGGTTATAGTATGTTAATTTCCATAATAGTGTAATAGTTAAGAGTTGACTCCAAAGTCAAATAATCTAAGTTCAAATCTTTGCCCCACCACTTACTAACTGTGTGATCTTGAGTAAATCACATAAACTCCCTGTCCTTCCTCGTCCTTGGTTGTAAAATGTCATCAACAGTGGTCCCTACCACATATGACTGTGAGAATTAAATGAGTTTTAACATGTAAAGTAACTTGAACAGTGCCTGGTAGTGAGTGCTCTTAGTAAATCTATAATTATTATTAACTTAAAATTTGTATTATATGACATAATATACATTGATTATTATAATATATATTCAAATTTCATATAGTATTATAAAATTTGGTAACAAACAGTGTTCAAAAAAGAAAATCAGTAATAAACAGTGTTCACTAAGTACATAGGCCTAAACTGAAGACTTAAATAAACTATGAATCATGTAAAATAATTCTTAGGGTCAAACATCTTTAGCACACATGTTAAATTAATTGTCTAATGCACAGAAACATTCTAAACATTTTATCACTCAGTGATCATCCTTTGCTTACCATGGAACCTGGCAGCAGGAGACTATATGCATATACATATATTTATATATGTATGTATTACTGTAGCTCATCTGTCATTGTTCTTTGTTCACCCTATAGATTACTGTGTATCAAATCCAGTCCCTAAAATGGAAGAAGACCAGAGCCAAAGTTTAGAGGAAGATTTTGATGGACAGGCTACACATACAGGTAAGTAAAGCTAGACAGAAAAATAACTATTGCATTAAAATTAAATTTGGAAATACCTAATGTTCTTATTGACACTATTCAATATGTACTTTAAGTAATACCTTTGTAAGGTTTGCTTGAATCATCTAAAAAAAATTGAGTGGGCAAATTAACCTGAAATCAAATAACACATAAAACAGTTTTATTTAGATGTCAAAGAGTAAGAAAAACACTAATCATTGATAATTTCTTGCTGCCCAACTGTCCCAAGACCTCTCTATCCACACTATAATTTTTATTTTTTATTTATTTATTTTTTGAGTCAGAGTCTCACTCTGTGACCCAGACTGGAGTGCAGTAGCCGCTCCCGGCCACCGCAGCCTCGACCTGCTGGACTCCGGCTATCCTTCCGCCTCAGCCTTCCAAGTAGCTGGAACTACAGGCGCGTGCTACCTCGCCCGGCTAATTTTTGAATTATTGTAGAGATGAGGGCTCGCCAAGTTGCCCGGGTGGGTCTCGAACCCGAGGGCTTAGGCAATCCACTCACCTCGGCCTCCCAAAGCGCGGGATCACACTATAATTAAACCACTTTCCTCTTCTAATTTCCCCCTCCACTATGGAATATTATTATGAATAATATTAGACCAGAGTTACATAAAAATTTTTAACTTTAATAATCTTTAATTTTAATTCTTTTGAATATAAAAAAGAGAATGTTAAAACATTTTTTTACTCAAATAGATTTCAAAATTCCTCCAGAAAATCTAAGACTTCATTTCATCCAGTGTCTATGTTCTTAATCTGTTAAACTATTTGTGGCTATTTATATGCCACTCTTAATAGCTTAGAACTTAAATATCATGACCTAAATTTTAAAATTCACATTTCTTTAACTCTGTTGACTCTTATTTGACTAATAATTCCTTCTCTCTTCTAATTTGAATTGAAGCCATTAAATTTAGCCAGAAGTTTGAATATATTCACACAAGTGCTAGACAAAATGCTTGGGAATTCATTACATGATAGCAATGTGAAGAATATCTTTCTAAGTATAACAAAAAATTAAAGAAAATATTGATAAGTTCAATTATAGAAAGAAAAGAGGGAAGGAGAGAAGGAGGGCGGAAAAAAGAAAGGAAATTTCTGCTTTCTGGCCAAAGTCACTATGAACAAAATTCAAAAACTATTTAATAAATTGGGGAAATTAGGGGAAAAAATTTGCAATTCAATCAACAAAGAGTTAATTTATATATATATATATATATATATATATATATATATATATGAGAGAGAGAGATCAATTCTACAAAACCAACCACCCAATGGAACAATGGGCAAAAGACAGGAGAGACCTATTTTTCACAGGGGGGAAAGCAAAAAACAACAACAAAAAAGTTACATTCATAAAGTTAAAATATAGTGAAATACATTTTTCACAAGGTTGGTAAAAGTAAAAAAGCTTAATAATACATTTTTAGTATCTTTATACATTGCTAAGAGGAATGAATATAAGTTGGTAAAGTCTTTGTAGGGGCAGTTTAGCAATATCAAAATTAGAAATGTATATGCCCTTTGACCAAGCAATTTTACTTTTATAACTATAAATATACCTGCATAGATAGAAAAAAATGCATGCATAAGGTTCTTCATGCAGCATCATATGTTATAAAATGTGGAAACAATAATGTAGATCAATGTTAAACTATTTAAGTAAATTATGTATATCCACATAATGACCATGCTTCTATTTTTTCAATAAGAAAGAACCTCTTTATGTATGTATATTTAAAAATCTCCAAGATATTATTAAGTGGAAGAAGAAAGGTAAGGTAAGGAAAAATGTAATATTCTTCCATTTGTAGAAAACAGGAGAAAAATAAATTCTCTTTTCTAAACACAAATATATAGACGGGCTTGGTGGCTCAGCCTGTAATCCCGCGCCTTGGGAGGCTGAGGTGAATGGATTGCCTGAGCCCGTGGGTTCGAGACCCGCCTGGGCAACTTGGCAAGACCTCATCTCTACAATAAATCAAAAACTAGCCGGGTGTGGTAGCTTGCTCCTGTAGTTCCAGCTACTCGGAAGGCTGAGGTGGAAGGATCGCCGGAGCCTAGCAGGTCGAGGCTGCGGTGGCCGGGAGCAGCGGCCACTGCACTCCAGTCTGGGCAACAGCATGAGACTCCAACTCAAAAAACAAAAAACAAAAAACACATAAATATACACACACGTGCATATATTGTATATTCATAAAACATAAGTACTGATATGAAAACAAATAACTTTGATTACCTGAATATAATTAACACAAATAAATTCATAATGCATTCATACTATATATAATACAAATAAAAATGATTAGACAATATGGAGGAGAAAGAATATACTCACATATAGAATACAATATCAAAAGTACGGATATAGCTGGTGATGTATAGTCAGTTTAATATTGCTTGTTTTCAAGAATTTAAGATCTTCCCCTAAGCACTGTTGTTACCTATCAGGTCAACTGGATATCAGGATTTCAGTTAGAACATCCTTTGTTTAATTAGTTTTTCTTGAATCTACCAATCTCATCTTTCTATATTCATAAAAAATTCATAGACTCTTAGAACACATGGATGGTTAGGCAATGATTTTCTTAAAGCCCTTTGAGCTTTGTTGAGGTCAGGTCTCCCTTTCATCAATTGTCTTTTATGTACTATTGCTATTGCTTCTCCAACATTCTGAGTTTCCTTTATCAATAGTGTAGAGAAATCGCAGTTTGTTGCTGAAATTTCTTATGTAATAAAAGTGCTATTTTTCTAAAATTCTAGTTTCCTCCTATACTCTTTTAAAATGTGTTTACCCTAAACTTTTACCAATAGTTCAAAGTGCTTTGAACTATTTAAAATTTATACTTTCAAAATTTATATTTTCATTAGTACAAATGTTTCAGAAAAATTATTTGTCAAATCCCATTTAACAAGATTGGTGTGCAAGAACATTTTTATGAGCAGGGCAGTCAGAAATCTCTAGCCCAAACATGATGTTTTATTTCTGATGCAGGACATGATAAGTCTATTTCCATGCCAATATACATGTATACAAATTTTAATTGTGTGAACAGTCTTTTAAAAATAAAAAGAGAAACAATTATTTTTAATTTTATTCCAGGACCCAAAGGGGTAATAAATGATTGGAGAAAGTTTAAGTTAGAGAGTGAAGATGATGATTCAGTTCCACCTATCAAGAAGGAGATTCTCAGGCAAATGTCTTCTCCCCAGAATAAAGATGAGAAAGATACAAAAGAGAGAGTCAGCAGAAAGGTAAGATAATAAAAAGCAAATAAAAAATAATTTACAATATATTTTTAAATCTACATCAATCTAAAGAATCACTTTAGAATATTGTAAAATATATTGGTTGCAATATCGTGTATACTGGCAAAAAATAGAATTGAAGCGAATGCCTATTAAGACATCCCATACTAAGAAATACATGCAAAATGCTAATTAAGAGAATGAGTTACAAATACACAAGCTGACCTAGAGGTAGTTTCACAATATGAGAAAGCAAAATACAGAGAATTTAAAATTGTATGATCCCATTCTCTAGAACAATTTTAAAAGATACCTCCATATATGGTTTTATGCTTATATGATTATAAGCATATGAGTTTACATATGGATAAGTACAGAAAGGCATTCACCAAGTTGACAGTGTTGATAATTTGAAAGGATGAGATTGTTGGGAGACGAGAAGAAGGAAGAAGCCAGAATAAGTCACAACTTTTTTTTTCAAAAACGGTATTAACAACTTTTTAAAGCAGCATTTTAATTTAATTTACATAATGGGTATGTCTATCTGCATAAAGAAATATATTAAAAGACAATATCTAAAATGTTAGTGGGGATTATTACTGAGTATCAGGCTGGTGAAATTACAGTATTTATTATTTTCTTTCTTTAGGTTTTAGGCCATTTTTGAATCTTTATAATTAGCATTATTATTTGTATAACAATAATAAGAATTATAATAATATGAGAAAACACAAGGTAATTTTTATGGTGGAGAAAAATCGATTTAGTAGATTATGTATCTCCAAACCAGTGTATGTGAATTGCTGTATACTGGTTTTTAACAGATGGACTCTGATCAAATATGCCTTGGTCCCAAGCTTCTACCCATTGCAAGAATCTGCAAGTCTAAAATTGGGGAGAGAGGGAGATTAGTTCCTTCACTGAGTCACTATGTAATATAGATAAGACAACTAAATTTTCCCACCTGAGGAATTGTAACAAACCTCCTTCATTTTTTTAAAAGAGATGTGAAGAGGAGAAAGTAAATGTAAAAGTGTTTTGAAATATGTAAAATACTATACAAATGTGGCACTAGATAATTATTTTTTAAATTGTGTACTAAGGTTAAACTTGAGAAATGTATCTGAATGCCTAAATATCTATATGCCTGAATATGTGAATGAAGCAAGTTACTAAGTTTAGCAGATCAAACCACATAATTAATTATGTGAAAATGCATTTGAGCACTCATATGGTAACTTGCTTCATTCATATATTCAGGAATATAGATATTTAGGCATTCAGATACATTAAAAAAATTTTAGGGTTAAAACAAACCAAATTGAGACAATAATCTTAAGAAAGAAAAAAACACTATGATAAGAAAAAGGATGAAGACATTAGGAAAACAAAAATAATAACAAGAGAAAGAAGCAATGACTTCTACTTAAGCTAAGATCTCAGTCTCTCCTCCTATAAAATGATACTAATAATACCTATCTCAGAGGTTATTTGTGAGGATTAAATAACATAATCTATGTAAAGTGCCTAAGGTATAGTGGATTTTCCATAAACATTAGCTCCTTGTTTTCTCAATTCTCCTCTGCTGTTTGTGAGGTTGCATGATGATAAGGCAGCAGTAGATGATCCCTTCCCCCCCATCTAATGTCCATGATAACGAGCTGCTTCATGTCTAATAATCACACTCTGTCCCGTTGCGCCTTTTTTTTTCTTGGTTGGAGGAAAGGGATGCTTAACATTCTATTGAATACATTAGTAATGGGGCAGCTATTATGCTATCTTCTATCCAAGTTATTAACCAGACAAGACCCTGCTTAGCTTCCATGATCAGACAAGATTGATCGGACCAGTTCAGGGTGGCTCAGCAGTAGATTTGAAGTAGCTACCATGAAAGGCTATGCAAGTGATTTTATATTCCATCTGCAATATAAAGTAGCTGTCTTGGGAAATGAAACTTAGGTATTTTCTCACTTTAGCCTAAACCATTGAATAACAATAACCCGGAGCTTGTTAAAATATGGATTGCTCAGCTTCACTCTTATAGGTTCTGATTCAGCAAATCCGGGGTGGAGCCCAGATAATTGCATTTCCAAGAAGTTTCCATTGCTAGACAGATGCTGCTGGCCCATCATTTAACCTCTTGCTAATCTGGTGAACTCCAAATTGTAGTAAAAGCTGTCTTGCTTGAATTCCATCCTACATTTTCCACACACACACACACAAAAATCAGTAAGTTATAAGATATTATCTTAACTTTTGTGAAGGAAACACTATTGTCCAGAGGCATTTGTTACAGACACATTTAAATGTGTAATGTGTGTGTATTTTTTTTTTTTTGATAAAAGTCACTCCAGAGCAAACCTTGCTAGGTTTTATCCATTCAAAGTGGTGAACAGTTTAGTGGCATACTACTGATTGAGATTGCGCACGGTTTGTAGCTCAGCCATAGGCAGCAATAGTTATAAATGCATTTAATCATGAAATAATTATTGAACCCTATTATAGGCCAGACACTATAGCCAATGTTGAAGACAAAAATGATGAATGAGACAAATTCAATTCTTGTCTCCATGAAACATATCAGTTAGGAAAATAGATATTAAAGAAATACATGAGTACACACAACACACACACAAGGTCAGGCAGTGTTTATTGCTATGAAGAAAATAAAGCATATAAAACAGCAATCCCCAACCTTTTTGGCATCAGGGACCGGTTTCATGGAAGACAACTTCTCGACAGACGGTGGGAGGTGGAGGGGGACCGTCAGGCACTAGATTTTTATTAGGAGTGCACAACCTAGATCCTTTGCATGCACAGTTCACAATAGGGTTTGAGCTCCTATGAGAATCCAATGCCTCTGCTGATCTAACAAAAGGCGGAGCTCTGTTCGCCCATGCTCTCCTCTTGCTGTGCTGCACGGTGCTTAATAGGTCAAGGACTGGTGTTGGTCTGTGGCCCGGGGATTCAGCACCCCCAAAATAGAGAATGGTGAGTGTGGGGTGGGGCTGTCATAGGTAAAGTAATCAAGAAAGGTGTCATTTGAGCAAAAACTCAAATAAGGTGAAGGAGAAGACCGCTTCACAACAGGAGTGAAGATAGGTGGTCCAGTCAGAGAAAACAGCAAAAGTAGCCTCCCAGTTGAGAATGAGCTTGGTATGTCAAATGAATATAAATTTCTGACTGTATAATCTCTATCATTTCTTTCATCTATTCTCAGATGAGCATTCAAGAATATGAATTAATCCATCAGGACAAAGAGGATGAAAACTGCCTTCGTAAATATCGTAGACAGTGTATGCAGGATATGCACCAGAAGTTGAGTTTTGGGCCTAGGTATGGGTTTGTGTATGAGCTGGAAAATGGGGAGCAGTTCCTGGAAACAATTGAAAAGGAGCAAAAGATCACTACCATCGTGGTTCACATTTATGAAGATGGTATTAAGGGCTGTGATGCTCTAAACAATAGTTTAACATGCCTTGCTGCAGAATACCCTATAGTAAAATTTTGCAAAATAAAAGCTTCTAATACAGGCGCTGGAGACCGCTTTTCCTCAGATGTACTCCCTACACTGCTTGTCTACAAAGGTGGGGAACTCATAAGCAATTTTATCAGTGTTGCTGAACAGTTTGCTGAAGAATTTTTTGCTGGGGATGTGGAGTCTTTCCTAAATGAATATGGGTTACTGCCTGAAAGAGAGGTACATGCCGTAGAGCAGACCAACATGGAAGAAGAAGATATTGAATAAAAGATTCACTATGTCAATATCTCATGTTTGTCCTTTATGCATTGAACATTGATTTTGGTAGTATCCATATTCCTTTAGAGAAGACCAAGTATGGCCGTGGCTATTCAATTTTGACAGGAAAGATTGACACTACAACTATGTTATAGCATTTCTTAGGTTTAGTTGTTCAAACCGTTATAACGCTTTACTACAAAAAAAGTTGTCTGCAGCAACATTGTTAATAGACAAAGAGGATGTGGATAATATTGTGACATTTTTCAAAAATCCCTTTCAAGTTATATGTTGGCTTTTTTACTCCTTTTTTTCCTCCTCGGTGTTATTATCTGGGCTTTTCAAATCATATTATTAAGTATAATTTTACTTCTGTAATAAAAATAAAATCTCATGGGGAAATAAGTGTTCTATTTGAAGTTCATTATTTCTCAAATATTACATTAGCAGGGCTTTAAAAAATTATAAAGCACAAAATACAAAATGTCATTCAGTAAAATATATTTCAATCAAATCAATGCTTAAGAAACTTAGAAATATGTCAAGTTAAAGTTCTATTTTAAAGTGGGGGAAATCTGTTAAAAGGACGTAATGAAAGTAAGATCCTTTTGTTTTCTAGATGAAAGAATATTATTTATTTATTTATTTGTTTGTTTATTTATTTATTTACTATTTTCGAGTCAGGATTTCACTCTGTCACCCAGACTGGAGTGCAGTGGCATGATAACAGCTCGCTGTAACCTCAAACTCATGGGCTCAAGCAATCCTCTAGCCTCAGACTCCCTAATACCTGGGACTACAGGCAAGCACCATCATGCCTGGTTCATTTTTTGATTTTTTTTTTTTTTTTGGAAAGACGAGGTCTTGCTATGTTGTTCAGGCTGGTCTCAAACTCCTGGGCTCAAGCAATCCTCCCATCTCAGCCTCCTAAAGTACTGGGATGACAGGCATGAGCCACCATGCCTGGCAAGAATAATATTTAATAGTAATAAAAATACTACAATCACTTATTGACTACCTGTGTTCTTTTATGAAAAAATGAGATGAAGTATAAAATTAAAGAAACTCCTAGGTGTCTGAATCTGAGTAGAGAAATAACGGTGAAAGAGAGCTGAAATGATATGTCCTACAATTAAAGACATGGTATTTGATAAGGATCCAGAAATGGGCTCCCTATGAAAAAAGTGTGTTTAAAGCAGGTTAGCATATTTTCTCCTGACTGCCCAGTGTCAAAATCAGACTTTAGCCACAAGATATAGTCTTCATTCTCATAAATGACTAATTTACAACTTTTCTCCTTTCCTTAAACCCTTTACATCTCTTTCCCTGACCCTAAGCATTTCTTCTTGTTCATACTTCATTGAGAAAACAAAAATTATTAGATGAGATCTACCTCATCCTTTCATCACCACACCTAAAATATGTAGCAGCAGTGAACTCTGTTTCTACTGATGTTACATTAGGAGAGGTGTCCATCCTATCTAAGGTCATGGATCAAACTGCGCTGTGAATCCTATTCTTTGCATCCAAGCAATAATTTTTCTCCTACAATTATCACCCCCCCCTTGCATCAGGAATTACTTGACCTAAAAAACTATAGCAAAAAAGCAGAATCCTTGCATTATATATGTATAATTCAAAAACTCCTTAGTAGAACAATTTGTTAAACTGACATTAATTCCATGGACTGGAAGTAAATACCTAGAAGAAGCAAGGTAGTGAGGAAGGACAGTCAAATATGCATCTTAAAAGACAGCAGTATTTTAAACAATGTTTCTTTTCAATCATGAGTCATTGTTAACTGTAGTGTAGGGCAGTTTGGCAAGCCAGGGGCAGTAAAGAAAGGCTAAACAGTGAAAGACTGTTAAATTAAGAGAAGTAATTGAATAATCTGTCCTATTTTTTATTTGTAAAAAAGTGAATGGACTGAAATGTTAAATATGAATGTTCATTTCTTAATTGCAACTTTTCTACTGAGTGTTGGCACTATATATTTTCTGGAATCTTATTTAACAGAAATGAAGGAAAGAATTGCTTTACTGAAAGAGAAAGAAAGAAAGACTCTCATCTATGGACAAGAAGAATAAAAACTAGTGCTTTGAAAGATTCCTGTTTCAAGAAAGCTTTACTCTTAAAGGACCCACCATGCCTTATGTTAAAATAGAAAGCCAGCAAGCTTAAGCAGGACTAAGCCCAGGAATGTATTTAACCCATAATTGCCAAAACAAAAGTAACTAGGTGGCACTTGTGTAGAGAGTAAGTGATGATAGCAACCATTCTCAAAATAAGCACTTGATGACTAATGAATGTCAGGGTAAAGCTTTGATCGCAACACTCATCAGGAAGAGTCAAACAAAAAGCAGGATTTTTCTAGAACATTTGAAGCCTGCTGCTGCAGAAATCCTGGATTGCAAACTCCCCTCGTGTAAACACTTAATCTGCTATTTTATTTGGCAGGAGGAGAGGAAGAGATCATTTTTGTCTGAGCAAAAGAATAAAGTTTTAAACGTAAAGGTTTAAAATGCCATAACATGTCCCATAACAAAACATTTAAATAATAACTGGAATGGATTTGAAGGAAAAGCCAAGATTGTTTGTTTTAAAATAATGTGAAAATAAAAGGAAAATTTGTAGGAAACAGCAACATTATCCTGTAAAGTTAGAAACTCCTTCATTCATTTGTTCACAGAATACTTATTGACAAGCTGACATGTGCCAGTCAGTGTCCTTGACCTCAGGGATGTTAAGGTAAAGAAAATAAACATGTATACAAATAATAATTGATAAGTGCATCTACATTCCCCCCCCCCCCTTGCATCAGGAATTACTTGACCTAAAAAACTATAGCAAAAAAGCAGAATCCTTGCATTATATATATATAATTCAAAAACTCCTATATGTCTATATCTTAGGGGTGGTTAATATCTTGAGCATCAGTGCCAGACTTCTTAGGTTTGAATTCATGCAATAATTCTGTGACTTTGGGCAAATTAGTATCTGTACTCTGTACTCATTTGTAAAATAAGGGTAATAATAACACAACCTCACTGGATTCTTATGAGAAAAAAGTGGGTAAATCATGTAAACTATTTAGAATAGTGCCTGACACTGACATCACTCAAATATTAGTTATTGCTGTTATTAATAGATATACATGAAATAAGATTGTGTATACAGTATATAGATATATGATCTTAAAGACAATCATATGTAAAGAAAAGCTAATTTATTAAGAAGTTGGTATGCAGCCAAGCACTGTGACTCTTGCCTGTAATCCCAGCCCTTTGAGAGGTTGAGGTGAGAGGATTGCCTGGGCCCAGGGGTTCGAGACCAGCCTGGGCTTCTTGTCGAGACCTTGTCTCAATAATAATCTAAAAAATCAGCTGGGCATGGTGACACACACCTGTGGTTCCAGCAACTTGGAAGATTGAAGTGTAAGGATCATCTGAACCCAGCAGGTCAAGGCTATGGTAGCCATGGGCGTGCCACTGCACTCCAGTCTGGGCAACAGAGTGAGACTTGGACTCAAAAAAAAAAAAAAAAAGAAGAAGAAGAAGAAGAAGTTGGGACTAAACACACCACTCATAATATTTTTCTATATTAGGAACCTATTCAAAATTGTATATATGTGAATTGAGAGAAGTCCTAAAAAACTGCCATTTCAAATTGACTGTAGATACCACAACAAACACAAGTTAAATTAAGTCTGAAAACAGAAAAAACATTAACACGCAAATAAAATGTAGCCTACAGAATACTGAAGAGATTTATACTGAATTTATTATAGAATATAAACATGATTATATACTTGTCCATTCAAATGTATCTATTAAGTTATTCTCTCATGATAAAATTTTATTTATCTCTTGTTCTCTTTTTCAAACATTATTCAAAATGTCTGAGTGTCTAATACATACAAGGAATTATGTTAGATAATGGAAGGGATGATAAAAATGTATAGGATACAATCATCTCCCGAAGAAATTTGCAGTCTGGGAAGGGAGCGTGCATTTCTGAAATTAAAAGATACAAGGGCTTATTTCTATTTTACTTATTTATTAATGTTGAGAGCTTATATTCTGGAACCCAGCTGATATTGGATTTCAGAGAAGAAACTCGTGGTCCTCTGATTAGCTAACAGCAAATATACAGCCATACCTATTCAGTTATTCCTCTTACTTTCATTGTCAGCTCCCCCTTTGAAACCTTCAATTTCATAGATTGTTCTCTGATGAAAGCCATCCACCCTTCCAGCTCTCAGAATCCTTTATTCTCAAAGCACTTGCACTATAAGATACCCAATTTCTCACCCTTGCCTTTTTGATGCTTTCTCCACTTTCACGGTTTCTTTTCCTCCTGTGCAGCCTAGACTTTTGACAGATCATATCAATCACCATTCTGCCAGTATCCTTTATATTTCTATCCCCTTATTCTTCCAAAGCACTCTTCTTTTAAATTCCCAAATTTCCAATCATTTCAACCATCTGATCTCTCTTTTCCTAACTACTATCTGGTAAGTTCTACTAAAGAAAGTTATATCTTTCTATTCAATATTCCATGCATATATCAAACAATCTGTGCTCTTCAACTACAGTCTGTAGCTTGTTCAACAAACAGGTCACTCTTCTATTTCCCACAACAGCTACTCTAAACTTTGATTATTTTCCTTAGTACCCTTCTCCTATATTCCACCCCCTCAACAAATGGCCTTGCTTCCAACAGAAGAAATTGGGCCTACCAGGCATAGACTTTCCTAATTTCTTACCCAACATCTATTAGTACATCTGTTTTCCATTTCATTATTCTCATAGATGTATTTTTGTGTGAGAGCAATAATGTCATCTGCTTTTAATCAGATTATATCACATTCAAATTTCACAACTTTTTGCTCATATAATTTATCCTTTCCCACTATATGTTTCTTTCTTTTTTTTTTTCTTTCTTTTTTTTTTTTGAGTCGGAATTTCACTCTGTTACCCAGGCTGGAGTGCAGTGGCATGCTCATGGCCACCACAGTCTTGGCTTGCTGGGCTCCAGCGATCCTTCCGCCTCAGCCCTCCAAGTAGCTGGAACCACAGGCATGTGCTACTACACCCGGCTAATTTTTTGATTTATTGTAGAGACAAGGTCTCACAATGTTGCCCAGGTTGGTCTCGAACCTGTGGGCTCAGGCAATCCTCTTGCCTCAGCCTCCCAAACTGCTGGGATTACAGTCTCGAGCCACCGCGCCTGGACTGTTTCTTATTCACAAATAAAAACAAGGTCTACATCTCTTATTTAAAAACTTTCCCTGGGCCGGGCTCGGTGGCTCAGCCTGTAATCCCGTGCCTTGGGAGGCTGAGGTGAGTGGATTGCCTGAGCCCGCGGGTTCGAGACCCGCCTGGGCAAGCGAGACCTCATCTCTACAATAAATAAAAAAAAAAAATTAGCCGGGCATGGTAGTGCGCGCCTGTAGTTCCAGCTACTTGGAAGGCTGAGGCGGAAGGATCGCTGGAGCCCAGCAGGTCGAGGCTGCGGTGGCCGGGAGTGGCCAGTGCACTCCAGTCTGGGCGACAGAGTGAGACTCCAACTCAAAAAAAAAAAAAAAACTTTCCCTGGTTTTTCAGAATTCTTACTAGCATTCCTCTCTAGCATCCTCCTGCTCTTCATCACCAAATACCCTGCAAAAAATAAAAAAAATCTTAATGTCCTTTCATTCTACTTATTTCTCCTCCAATCAGCCTTAACCATTCCACTGAAGGTTGTTCTGAAACAGATCAACAACCTCTGTGTCCAGAAGGTCCCTGGCAGGAAATAGCATAAACAGCAAAGATATGATTGAAGGAGTTTAGCAAAAAGACTATTTACAAGGGTGTAAGCAGGAAACAAACAAGAGACAGTCAAGTACCACAGATGAAAGTGACTACTACCCACAGACCTCCAAGGGGATAAGAAACTGGGTGAAACCTGTAGTTATAGGAAAGAGCTGTCCAGTGGGCACTTTCACTTTGGGGAGAGCAACACTGCTCCTGCCAATCTGTGGCTCAACAGGGAGAAAGCTGGGTGGGGAAAACAACCTGAGCTCTCTCCTCTCGCTCACCTATCTCTTTTCAGTGCCCCTCATTTTTGGAACCCAGCTGGAAGCCAGAGGGTAAGGGAACGCTCACAAAACAGGATAGAGAAAGATAGAAAGTGAATCTTAAGAGGCAACCA
Source organism: Tarsius wallacei (assembly GCA_963574415.1). Taxonomy (NCBI): domain Eukaryota; kingdom Metazoa; phylum Chordata; class Mammalia; order Primates; family Tarsiidae; genus Tarsius; species Tarsius wallacei. The sequence goes on along the minus strand of CAUYQG010203709.1, from coordinate 61,268 downwards.
CCTAACCACTAAACCCGCTAGACTCAACGGTCCTCTTAATTTTTGGCTCCATTGAATGCTGATGATCACTTCCAAAGTGCTCATATACTTCTTTCCTCACTTGGTTTTCACAATACCACTCTCCAAATTCTTCTCTGCTTCTAGGACCATTCTTTCTCAGTCTTATCTTTTGGCCTTTATTCTTGGCATGCTTCCTATATATTGGTGTTTTTTTGGATTAGTCTCCCCATCCCCTGCTACCCATCCCCTGCTGCCCTCTTTGGAGTCTGCTATTCACTCTGATGGCTTCAGACTCTACCTATACTAAGGCTTCTGAATATCACCACTACTGACGTTTGGGGTCAGATCATTCTTTGTTGTGATGAGTCTCATCTTGTGCATTGCAGGATGTTTAGCAGCATCCCAGACCTCTTACTACTAAACGCTAGCAGCACCCCTCTGCCAGTTGTGACAACTAAAACTAACTTCAGACATTGCCAAATGTCCTCTGTAAGTCAAAATTATCCCCACTTGAGAGCCACTTACCCCTAAATACAAAATATCTATCTTCTGTTTCCTGATTTCCATTCTGACGGAAATTTAATTACCATCATCTGTCTCCTGGATCACTGCAATGATTTCCTAACTGGGCTTCACAACTCCCAGTCTTCACACTTACACTAGATTGATCTGTACAAGATAGTGAGCGGGTGAGGGAATCTCACAGCTGTCAAGTCATGCAGCTGAAAGTATTCTTGGAACTTCTGAGAAACAAATGAAAAAAAGAAGACTTCTAAGAATTTTTGACTTACACTTTGAAATATTTGGGGTTATAGATGTTTTTCTTGATAACCTGTGATTTATGGGAGTGAAGTAACTATGTACAGAGATATTGTATCTCTCATCACTAGGAAAGGATATTCTTTCAGAAGATTGTAAACTCAACAGCAATATTTCTCTAGTCAATTTTTAAGTTTGGTCTCTAGATGAAAGTTTGGAAATGAAAGAGAGTATACAGACTACAATGGTATTGACATAAATTTAGATAAATATATATACGTTTTATGACAAAACAGCTATCATTTTTACAGTAATTAGACTTGAAAAAAGACATGTATCAAATTATATATACATAATAACCATGTGAGCTTTATTTTTCAAGATAGGTGCTCTTCAATAACCCTTGTCCTTTTAATAAGAAATTTTTGAAAAGTTATTTAAGAAAAATTACATTTGTCATGGACAGTCGTTTATATGCCCTGTTATGAAAATAAATCACTTCATTAACAAGTTAACTATTACATTCCTGAAACATACAAAGGCCAAACACAATGTAAATTCATAATTACTAAATGATTCACATAAAGACAATATCATTCATGCTTGTGGAATAGTAGCTTTGAAGGTCCCAAATAACACAGCTAATATTTTTATGGTGCGTTACAATGTATAATAATTTCACAAACATTATCTCATTTGAAGAACTGTGAGAATACAATTTTCCTACACGAGGTAGACAGAGCGATGTTTTTAGCATGCTCTCTTCAAGGATGATGAGATTGAAATGCTTGTGGTTAGTTAACTTGTCCAGGTTTATACAGCTAGTACAATATAGAGTTGGAATTTAACCTTGGCCTTCTAACTCTGGTTTTCGGTTTTTTTTGCTGTTGTTTACATTACATCATATCTCTTACTTAGCAGTCACTAACACAAAGAATGCATTAAGGAGATTCAAGATTCTCTTAGATTAGATCTATCTTAATACACCTCAGGACCATATGTCACTTATGCAGCAAAAACAAACAACGTTACCTGGAATCCAGAGAAAGCTTCAGTTAACTCCCACAACTCCAACAACTAAGGCAGCGTGCCTGACTCTGGCAGAGAGAACAAAGCAAAGTATGAGATAATCTCAGGTTTCAATTACAGATTTCCATTATTTGGGCAATAGCATTTAAGGAAAACATTAATTATCTTTACTTGAGGCTCTCCGTTGTAACAACTGTCAAAATCTGTTTATCTTTCAGGATTTTTTTTGCTACAGTAAGCAAGAAAATGCTCCTAAAAATTAATTTTTCATAGCCAGGTGTTTCACCCTCAGCTACTTTATTTCTCAGTGTGTCCATTCCTCACTTCCAATCTTTGAACACATACTAGCTTGATTTAAACATGTTATCTCAAATACAATAATTCATTTTTAAAGGTTTACATATGTTCATTGCTGACAGCACACAATTATCTCCCCTGTTCCTGTTGTAATAAATTAGATGCATTTTCAATAGGCAATGGTAATCACACTTGAAACTGAACTTGCTGGGTAACTTGAAATACAGAAATTTACATAATAAATTGTGTAAATCCCATAGACATTTGGAAGACTAAGGTCATGGCTCTACATTACATTTACCTTTTATTAAATATAAATACAAATGCCATTTTTGCCAATCATTTTCTTCCAATTTATTTTTTCCTTTCTTCAAGCATTTCAAGAGAATGGAGATTTTTAATTTTAATTTTTGTTGCTTTTGTTTTGGTGGAAGAACAGGAAGAATTTTTAAACTTCTGTTTGCCTTTCCTGAAGGAGCAGCAGTGACTTGTTATTTATATGAAACCAGAGTTATTTTACTATTCTTCCCAGTTCCAGAGTAAAAATTTAAAGCAGCAATAATTCCAAACATAACAATTTTTAAAAAAACAAACAAAAAAATTAGCCGGATGTGGTGGCACGCACCTGTAGTTCCAGCTACCTGGAAGGCTGAGGTATAAGGATTACTTGAACCCAGCAGGTCAAGACTATGATATCCGTGAACATGCTACTGCATTCCAGCCTGGGTGACAGAGTACAACTCCGACTATAAATAAATAAATAGATAAACTTAATAGTTAAAAGGCATATATTGTCAAATTAGGCTTCTTAAAAACCCAGGTACTGGCTATTTAAAAGAGATATACTTAAAGCATAAATACACAGGAAAGCAGGATGTAAAATGATAGAAGAGCTATATCAAGAAAATATAATTTTTTAAAAGTATTAATTAATATCAAATAAGTTGAAAGAAAAAAGCATTATTAGATATAAAAGTATGCCGTATATTACATAATATAACATTACTTACATTATTATATAATAATAAAATAGTACATTTCACCAGGAATATCTAACAATTTTAAACTTATATGTACCTAATAAGATGTCATAAAATATACATGGTAAAAATTAACAGAATACAGGGAAAAAGTGACAAGCTGCCATCAGAAATTTCAAAACAGTTCTTTTGATCTTTACCATAACAAAAAATTAGTATATTTATAGATATTAACCACATAATTAAAAAGCTTGATCTTAGGAACATATATAAAACACTGTAACTAACAATTAGTGAAGTAGCCACTTTTTTCCCCTCCAACACACAAGGAACATTTTCAAGAGTTAATAATAAACCAGGACATTATATGACAGATCACACTTAGGATGACAATGCAATTAAGTTAAAATTAATAACAAATAAATATTTGCTATTAATATAAATGCACTCACCTTAATAGCTTCCATGTCAAGGAATAAATTATACTGAAAACCTAAAATTCTTAAGACCAAAAAGCAGTAAAAATACTTTATATCAAACCTTCTGGTCTAGAGCAAAAAGGAGATATCAGGGAAATTTTTATTATTAAAAACATAAATTATAGCAGAAGAAAGACGCAAAATAAATGACCTGAGTAGCCAACTTAATAAGTTAAGAAAATAAAGTAAATCTCATTTACTTTAGAAAATTGAGGAAAATGAGGAAATAAATGCAAGCAGAAAGTACTGAAACATAATTTCTATAGATTGAATTCACAATGGCAAAATTTGACTGACTCTTTAATAAGACTAACAGTTTAAAGAAATATCCGCCAGACTGATGGCAGAGTGGGGGTGGAAAAAGCATAAATAACATTAGGAATTTTTAAAAAACATATTGTAGATATTGCTGAGACCAAAAAGATACAAAATATTATGAGCAATTAATGCAAACAAATTTGAAAACAGAAAAAAAAAAACACATTTCTAAAAAAATAACTTACCACAATTAATTTAAGGAAAATAGAAAGTCTTAATAATCTTGTAACCAGAACAAAATTTACAAAATATTAGCCCCCACAAAAAAACACAAGGTCTAGATGTATTTACAAATTAATTCTATCAAACTGTCAAGAAACAGATTGTTTTATACAAGATATTTCAGAGAACAGAAAAAGAGAGAATAATCATCAACTCATTTTATTAAATTGGTATAATCTTTGTACCAAAATGGGACAAGGACAGTATGAGAAGAGAAAATACAGGCTAATATCATTTATTAGTATGGAAGCAAAAATTCTAAATAAATATTAGTAAATAAAATCCAACAGTGTATGTAAAAAATAAGACATGACCAAGTTGAATTCATCCCTGGAGCATAAGGCTGGATGTATGAAGTTTGTTGCTATAGGTTATGTTCCTACTCTAACCTTGATGTCTATAGTTGCTGGCATCACTACCTAGGCCTCCTCCCACCTTCAAGCCAAGACTTGTTGCAACTGCAAAAACTACTCATTTAGGCTGAATGCGCCAAATCATCTGACCTTTGGTCCCAGAATCCAACCTCCTCAAAAACACTGAAGCTAAATCTGCCATGATTCTTAATCTTGCATTAATCACAGTCAACATCTAAGATATAAGTGGCCCCACCCCTCTTACTCATCCCTACTTCCTGCCCACTCCAAGACTGCCCCTTGCCTAACCACTCTACAACACCATCATCCCTGTGGAAGTCTGTGCTTCCTTGCTGTCTAAAATCAGCAGACTCCCTATACTTTCAACCCTTTCTCCAAGCATTCCTTCCACATCTTTGCCACCACTGAAACCTGCCTCTTCAAAGGGGGCACATTTTTCCTTTATAGTTTTCAACTGGTGATTGTGTATTATTTGTGATAATGATAACATAAATATCATGATTGACATTCTCTCTTACCCCATATTATTACTCTCACTGGCTTCTGTAAAAATATTACAAATCTTTTAGGATCCTGCTATTAATGTGTAGCACTTTTTCCCCATCCTTGTAACTTTCCAGTATTGACCTTCTAATTACTTTTCCTTTCAATTTAAGATTTGTGATCCATCATTACTCCACATTCTCTAGCCCTTCTTTGCTTTTGTTTTGTGTTGTTTTGAGACAGGGTTTCATTCTGTTACCCAGGCTGGAGTGCATTGGCACAATCACAGCTAACCACAGCCTTGAACTCCTGGGCTGAAGAGATCCTCCCGCATCAGCCTCTTGAGTAGCTGGAATGACAGGCATGCACCACCATGCCTGGCTAATTCTTCTAGTTTTTGTAGTGATGAGGTCTCTCTGTGTTGCCTAGGCTGGTCTTGAACTCCTAGACTCAAGTGATCCTCCTGCCTCAGCCTCCCAAAGTTCTGGGATTACAGGAATGAGTCATTACACTTGACCCATTCTTTGTTTTCAACTAATCTCTTGGCAAAGACCCCCAAATACTGCTATTCACTTTTTCTATTCTTGAATCTCAAAAGACAAAGACAGCTGGAGGGAAAAAATACACAACTCATTCATTTACGATTACTAATTTTTTTTTAGTTGGGGTCTCACTCCATCATCCTGGCTAGAGTTCAGTGGCAGGATTACAGCTCACCACAACCTCAACCTCCTGGGCTCAAGCAATCCTTCTGCCTCAGCCTTCCAAGTAGCTGGGACTACAGGCATTCGCCACACCTGGTTTTTTTTTTTTTTTTTTTTTTTTTTAATTGTAGAGATAAGGTCTCCCCATGTTGCCCAGGCTGGTTTTGAACTCTTGGGCTCAGGCAATCCACTTGGTTCAGTCTCTGAATGTGCTAGGATTAGAGGCATGAGCCAGCACACCCAGTCTCATTTACAATTACTAATCTCAAAAGAATCTTTGCCACTCTCTGACAATCCAACTATTAATACATTTCTTTGATCAACTTGATCTCCCATTCTTTGCAATAGTTCTTTCCAATTTTCTTTGTTCTCTTCTTCATTCTCAGAAGATGATCTTGTCAACTTCACAGAAATGTGACAGGATTAGATGAGATTGACTTCAACTTTTCACCACCACACCTACACATTCACATATATTTACACCAATTTTCTTTTTCCTCTGAGTTATTAGAAGAGGTGTCCCTTCTCTAAAGACCAGTAGCCATTTTTGCTTTAGAATCTATCCACTCTCAAATTCTCAGGAATTTTACATTCATGTTTTCTCAGTTCTGTAGTCACACATCTTGCTTCTACATACTCAGTCATTCCGTTTCATCAGTATCTTCCCCTTATTAACCATCAGGCTTAGCAAATCACTTTCCTGAACATATTATTGAACTGCTTAAAAGGGAATAATGAAAATACATTGCAAATTGCTAGGTACTAATTTAATGAGAGTTAGTTTAATGTTAGAATTTGTTCCAACCTAAATATCAAAGGAATGAACTGACTTCCCAAGGTTTTATTTTTTTTATTTGACAGATCTAGGGATGCAACTTAATTCTTCATAATCATTAACTATTTATAATTTTAAAATGTTCCATAGTGATAACTTAAAAGCATTCAAACACTTTATAAAATTTATGCTGGTTATTTTTGTTTAAATATTGCTGTCTAGCATCTTAGCTTATAGACAGTCAGAATTTTAATCATGTGGTTAAGATTCTTATGTATCTACAACTAAATTGGATTTACCTAAAATAGAATCTAAGACCTGATTAAACTACCTTCATCCCTATCATTAAATTCCCCTTCATCATTCTGCAAACGAAAGATCTTCTTAACAAACTAAATAAATTGAGTAAAGGATAGTTTTCTAAAATATCAAGTCTTTTAAATAAGAATTTCTGTAAATTAAGGGTTCTTTTGTAATTAGAAATTCAGAAGTTCCACAGGACAGAATAAAATCTGGCTTCATTTGATGATGCTAAATATTTATAAATATTTATAAAATATTTTTACAAAGATAAAAAAGAAGGAATAATATATTTCTTATCATTGAGTTAAAGATAATAGTTATCTACCCAAATCTCTGCTTTCTTTGTGCCCTGGAGGATAATACTTAACCAATGTGTATTTTGACTCTATTCATCAAATTTGGATCTATTTAACCAACTTTTGCCTTACTTACAACACAGGAGTTGTAAAAATCCAATGAGATAATGAATGTGAAAACACTTTCAAAATGGCAAAAGCAGAGACAAACAACTATCACTTCTATACTAGTTTATCCTTTGTCCTTAATAGTGAAAAAATCAAAACCTATTGGTAATTAATTTGCCTCTTAATGGATAATACATTTTATAACTCATTGATTACCTTTGATAAATATTCATACACATACTTAATATTCTCAAAATAATTGTCTATTATGTTAAGGTCAGAAATCAAGAACAACTTGCTAAGTATTTATTGTGCATTGGCTAATTCATATTTAGACAAATCCTTTAGGTAAGAGTCAACACACATACACATAATGAGATTGTAATAGAGCTTGATTATTTCCAAGTATTACTATGTTATTAACTATTACCATGTTGATAATTATAAACTATTGATTTTTGAGCATTGTGAAAGTAGGTAAAACATTTGTCCATAGAAATGTCACATTAAGAAGAAGGGAGAGAGAGGCATTATAGTAAAAGATAGATTGTGATAAAGATTGTATAGGATTATTTTTAGACCAGTAATAGTAACTATTTCCTTAGAGAAATCCTTTCTCTCCTCTCTCCTGTGCAAGCATATATCGTTTTATTATACTTTACTTTATTGTGTGTCGTAAATATTGAGGGTTTTTTTTTTCTTAACAAATAGAAGGAATTTGGCAACCCTGCATTGAACAAGTCTATCAGTGCCATTTTTCCAACAGCATATATTCACTTTGTGTCTCTGTATCACATTCTGGTAATTCCCATAGTATTTAAAACCTTTTCATTTTTATTATATCTGTTATGGTGATCTGTGATCTTTGATGTTACTATTATAACTGTTTTGGGGCAACTTTATGAACCATGCCCATATAAGATGGTAAATTTAATTGGTAAAGTTGTATGTGTTCTGACTGTTCCACCAACCAGTCATTACCCCATCTTTGTCCCTCTCCTCGGGCCTTCCTACTCTCTGAAACACAACAATATTGATATTAGGCCAACTAATAACCCTACTATGGATTCTAAATAACCAAGTCGAAGAAAGAGTTGCATGTCTCTCAATTTAAATCAAACGCTGAAAATGATTAAGCCTAGTGCAAAAGCCATGTTGAAAGCCAAGACAGGCTGAGAACTAGGCTTCTTGCACCAAATAGCTAAGTTATGAGTGCAAAGGAAAAGTCTTAGAAGAAATAAAAGGTGCTACTCCAGTGAACATGTGAATAATAGAAAAGCAAAACAGTTTTATTGCTGTGATTGAGAAAATCTGAGTGGTCTGGACACAAGATCAAACCAGCCACAACATTCCCTTAAGCTAATTCTAATCTAAGAGCAAAGCCCTAAATCTATTCAGTTCTAAGAAGACTGAGAGAGGTGACTAAGCAGCTGAAGAAAGATTTGAATCTAGCAGAGGTTGGTTCATGATGTTGAAGGAAAGAAGCCATCTCTATAACATAAAAGTGCATGGTAAAGCAGCAAGGGCTGCTGTAGAAGTTGCAGCAAGTTATCCAGAAGATCTAGCTAAGTAATTGAGGAATGTGGCTTCTCTAAACAACATATTTTCAATGTTGACAAAACAGCCTTATACTGGAAAAAGATGCTATCTAGGACTTTGATAGAGAAGTCAATGCCTGGCTTCAAAATGTCATAAGATAGGTAGACTCTCTTGGGAGGGGCTAACGCAGCTGGTAATTTTAAGTTGAAGCCCGCGCTCATTTACCATTATAAAAATCCTAGGGCCCTTATGAGCTATGCTAAATTTGCTCTTTCTGTGCCCTATCAATGGAGCAACAAAGACTGAGACTGCACATCTATCTACAGCATGGTTTACTGAATATTTTAAGCTCAATGTTGAGATCTACTACTCAGAAAAATATATTCCTTTCAAAAATTTGCTCATTGACAATGCATCTAGTCACCTTCGAGCTTTTATGGAAATTTACAAAGAGATTAATGTTGCTTTCATGCCTGTTGATACAACATCCATTCTGCAGCCATAGATCAAGAAGTAATTTTGATTGTATATAGTGATTCCTCTGATGGAGCTGGGAAAAGCAAACTCAAAACATTCTGGAAAAGATTCACCATTCTAGATGCCATTAAGAACATTTGTGACTTATGGAAAGAGGTCAAAATTTTAACATTAAAAAGTTTGGAAGAAGTTGACTCTAGCCCTCATGGATTATTTTGAGAGATTCAAGACTTCACTGGAGAAGTAACTGCAGATGTGATGAAAATAGCAAAAGAACTACAAGTGGAACCTGAAGATGTGACTGAATTGCTGCAATAAAATGATAAAACTTGAATAGATGTATGGGTGGGGAATTACTTTTTATGGATGAACAAAGAAAGTGATTTCTTGAGAGAGAATCTACTCCTGGTGAAGATACTATAAACATTGTTGAAATGATAACAAAGAAATTTTGAAAGTTTTACTATGGGCAGAGTGCTGTCAAACAGTAACACATGCTACCAAAAAAATATTTTGTAAAAGGAGGAGTCAAACAATGAGGCAAATGTCATTGTTGTCTTATTTTTTTTTAATTGCCATAGCCACCAGCCTTTAGCAACCACCACCCTAATCAGTCAGCAGTCATCAATATCAAGACCAGACGCTCAACCAGAAAAAAGAATATGACCTGCTGAAGGCTTGGTGATTGTAACGATTTTTTAAAAGCAATTCAGTATTTTTAAATTAAGGTATGTACATTATTTTCAGATATAACATGATTGTACACTTAATAGACTAGAGCATAGTATAAACATAACTTTTATATGCATTGGGAAACAAAGAAATTTGTGTGACTTGTTTTTTTTTGTTTTTGTTTTTTGTTTTTTTTAGTCAAAGTCTCACTGTCACCCAGGCTGGAGTGCAGTGGCAGGATCATGGCTCTCCTGGGGTCAATAACCACTTCAGCCTCCCAAGTAGCTGGGTCTATAGGCAGGTGCCACCACACCCAGCTAATATTTTGAGATGAGGTCTTGCTATGTTGCCTAGGTTTGTCTCAAACTCCTGAGTTCAAGCAATCCTCCCACCTCAGCCTCCCAAAGTGCTGGGATTACAGGCAATGAGCCACTGTGCCTGGCCTGTTGACTCACTTTATTGAGATACTAGCTTTATTGTGGTATTCTGGAACCCAGCCCACAATATCTGAGAAAACAGGTTTCCTGATGTTTACTTGATGGCATTAACACAATGTTGTTGTTGTTGTTGTTGTTTGGGTTTTCTACTACTAACAAACCACCTCCAAATGTAATTGGCTTCACATAATAATCATTTCACCTTTCTTACAATTCTGTGAGATGACAGAAATCAGCTAGGTGGTTTTGCTCCACATAATGGTTGCTTCTTTTACTTGACGTGATGACTGCCATTAATTCTTTTATTTCTGTATGTACCATGCTAGTCCCCATTGAGAGAGGGGCTTCTTTTTCCCTTTTCGTGGAAACTGGATAGACCTGTGATTGCTTTGACCAGTAGAATGCAGAAGTGACATTATGGAACTTCTAAGAACTGGCATTAAGATAATTGTCAATTTCTCTTCCTTTATATTTGAACAATGAATCTTGAAACTTTCCCTTTGCAATTCAATCACCATGCTTTGAGAAGCTCAAGCCTTACAGAGAGGTCACATGATGGAGAATCAGCTACACTGACAACAATGTGGATGAACTTAGATGTCACAGCCCTTAAATAATTGAAGCCCCAGTCACGTCAAGAAGAAGAACTACCTAATGGAGACAGCTAAGGCCCATGCTTGCACAGAATCATATAATTAATAAAATGGTTGTTTTAAGCCACTAAGTTTTAAGGTTGTTTGTTACAGAGCAAAAGATAATCAAAATAGAATCTGGTATCTAGAAATACGATATTGTTTGTCCAAAACAAAAATATGTAGCCTTAACTTTGGAGACAAACAGGAGACGCAGAGACTGGTGGCTAGAACAGTGAGGAAATTGAAAGGCAACACTGTCACCTGCAGTAATGAGAAAGGTAGATTTAATAAGCTCATGGAAATTGCTAAAGGGAAGAGGTTACCTAATAAATCTGTGGATCTAGCGAAGGAAATTTCCAGGCAGGACACTGAAAATGTCATCTGACTTCTAGCTGCATATCATCAAATATAAGAAGAGAGAAATGAACTACATAAGAAACCGTTCAGTTTGGGATCAAATTTATAGAAAATATAAAGAATGCAAAACATCTTTTCCAGTCAGCAAGAGGTTCTTAAGGAAGAAATCACTATAGGGTAAAGATCAAATCCAGTGAAGTGCTAGTAAACCAGACTCAGGATAATTTTTGATCAAGGGTGCAACTCTAATACCCTTTAAGACTTCAGAAACATTTAAGCTAGGTCTCAAAGACCTCTTAGCTAGACAAAAGACTGCTAAGAATCTTATAGACAACATTTTGTAGACCACTCAGATAGACAATGAGTATCTAAGATTGTTACAAATACTGTACCCTAATATCCTAACCCTCAGCTCAAATTAGAGAGACCTGCAAATTAGAGGCCTGTCCTCAAGACACTTGTGAAAATGCCTTTTATCTAATGAAGTGAATTATAATTCAACTAAAAGGAAATGCAAAATGTTTTTAAATGAATTATACCAGCTTATACTAAAATGGATGGAGACTGCTCAAAAAAAGGATACTTCTGGGCCTTCAACCTCCAAAAATCAAGAAGCAGTTTGAGAAAGCTGCTCAGCTTCAAACAAGCCATTTCTCATGGAAAAGGAGAACTCAGAGCAAAGAGACAAGATCTCCTGGAGAAAAGCCAAGAGATGGGAACTACTCTCACAGAGAATTAGGCCCTAATTGACATATATTCTCTGCTCCCAGAATCATGAAGTAGAAAAGATGTGCCCACTTGGAGTTCAGAATCTCCAAGAATTGTTCTCTGCCAGGTACTTCTCATTTTCTCTTTTTTGAATGAGGGTCTCTAATGCCTGCCTCATTATTGTATGCTGGGTGAATATGGGAAAGAAAACTTGACTTTAGTTTCATGTATCTACCTGAAACTTATTTAGATGATGAGATTCTGGTCCTTGAGCTTGAACTGGATGCTATATTGAGATAAGACCTTAAGGTTTCTGGGAAGGTGGTGAGTGAATTTTCCACATCAGGAAGATGAATTGCCACAGCCAGAAGGTGCATTGTAATAACTCACTGCCAAGAATTCCTGCTGTCAACTCCTTTCTTCTGTGTGAATGCCTCTCCAGAGGCAAAGGTTTGTTTTTTCCGTCTTTAATCTAGGCAGGTCCTGATAGGTTACTCTGACCAATACAATGCAGTGGAAATTTTGTTCTGGAACTTCCTAGCTAAAACCCCAAAAGGATTTAGCTTCTATTTTCCTCTTCTTGAAATGTTCACACTGAGGATGCTACTTCTTGGATCCCAGCCACCACCAGCTCTGTTTTGTCATGAAGGTAACTTTAACATTGTGATTCTTTATCTTCTTCTAATTCATTAATTTGCCTCATCTGTTTCTACATTGTTTCTTTGTTATTGATTTTTTAATTTAAGCACATATTTAGTATTTTCCCTTAATTTAAGCACTTAAAGCCATTTCCTTCAAAGTGCTATTTCTGCTCTGTCACCCACTTTTAAAAAATTTATTACTTGTAATTAGGTCCTGAGTATTCAGGTTTCCTTCTCTCATCTATAAAGGTTTTTAAAAAAATAAAACAAAAACTTATGTTTTTAAAAGTTAACCTTCATGACTGACCTCTGTTTGTTTCTGTATCCATTCAGAAGGGTTATTAAATTGTTTATTGTGATTTACTTCATGCCTAGTACATGGTTGATTTTTGCAAATATGTAGTGCTTAAGAAAAATATTCTTTAATTATTGAATGCATTACTCTATGTCCACTGAATCGATATTAACTATATTAAAATGTTTCCACTCATTCTTTGCTTGATTTCTCAGTAATTGAGAACTACTGAAATTGCCCATTGCTGTTCAATTTGTTGCTTCAGCTCTATACTTCATACATTTTGAGGCCATCTCATAAGGTACATATACATTTAAAATTGTTAAGTGTCCCTAGTGAATTGTCCTTTCATTATTTTTAGTGACCTTCCCCATCTTTTTTTATTTTTTGAGCCAGGGTCTCACTCCGTTGTCCACACTAGGCTAGAGTGCTGCAGCACCATCACAGCTTACCACAGCCTCAACCTCCTGGGTTCAGGTGATCCACCTTAGCTTAGCCTCCTGAATAGCTGGATGTATAGGTACACGGCACCATGTCTCGTTAATTTTTTATAGAGATGAGATCTTGCTATGTGGCCTAGGCTGGGCTTGAACTCCTGGGCTCAAGCAATTCTCCTGCCTTGGCCACCCAAAGTGCTCAAATTTTTGAATTACAGCCATGAGCCACTGTACCTGGCCTTCTCCATCTTTAATGATAACATAAAGTATAATTTTGATTCAATATCACTAAAACCACACAAATTTATTTTGGTATTTCCCTAATACATTTTTTAAAAACTTTACTTTCAACCTTCTCATGTCTTATTTTCCATTGTTTTTCTATTAAACACACTACAGTTGAGTTTTCAAAAAAATCGAATCAATCTGTCATTTAATTGGGTCTATTTATATTCAGTCTACTCATATTTATATTATTAAGTCATAACTATTATCTTACTTTCTACTTTTGCTCCCTACCCCCATAATTTTTTCTTTTAATTGTAGAATTATTGCCTTCCTATTCTATATTTTAAATTTCTCTTATTTGGAATTATTCATCCCCTATCCTTTTGGTGGTTACTCTTAAACTTTCATTACACACATTTTACATAACCAATTTAGTTATACAATATCTTAACAAGATTTCTGAATAAAGGAACCTCAGAACACTTCAATTACAATCACTTTCCTCCAACATTATAAGCTACTGTCCAGTTTTTCAATTGTATTCTTTTTACAAATTTCACATTAACGTTGTATAACAATGTTTAGCTTTACAGTTGTTTACAATTTCATATAAACACTTTCCATTATAATTGTTTTATACATATAACTTTTTAAGTTTACATACATTTATCACTTTATTTGCTCACTAGTTCTTCAATTTCAGACCATCCTTTTGGAATCATCTTCCTTCTTGAAGATCATTCTTCTGCAGTTTTGTTAATGAAGTTCTGCTGATGGTAAAATCTGTTTTTCATCTGAACACATCTTTATTTCAATTATGCCTGGTGCAAATTCTGAGCTAATAATTAGTTTTTCTCAGAGTTCTGAAGGTATTATCCTACAAAGTGCTTCACTGTCCTGTCTTCACCGATTTTTCCCCCTTTTGTTGCTTTTAAAATCTTGTTTGGTATCTTGCAGTTTACTACCTTGGGTCTAGGCCTGAATTTTATTGAAATATGTTTGGGATATATTATGCTTCCTGAATTTATAAATTCATGTTTTAACAAATGCAGAAAATGTTCTCTCTTCAAATTGTATCTGTCTTCTATTCTCTATTCTCCTCCTACTCCAAGTTTTCAAAGTTCTTCCCTCCACATCTCTTTAACTTTTTAATATTTTCTAGCTCTGTTTCTCCTTGCTGCTCAATGGGTAAGTGCCTTAGCTCTAGCTTCCAGTTCACTTGTTTCTTAGGCTGAGTCTAATATGATATTCAACATGTCTGAAGGTTTCTTTTTCTATTTTATTAATAATAAAATGTGGTTTTCTTTTCTAGTTCCATTTGGTTCTTTTTCAGATCTGCGTCTGATTCCATCCTTCATTTCTTATGTTGATGATGAGACCTCGAATAATTAAATTAAATGTCTGATTTTTCCATAGTTTCTTTCTCATGCTAGCTAGTTTCAACTTGTGCTGAGTGATCTACAGTCATAATATTATACAATCATAAACTATGGGAATCGTGGACCTACATTAGAAATGTTTCTTCCTTGCTTCTAAGAGCTGGAGTACTACTGAGGACCACTTACAGTTCTTCAACGGTCCTGGCTAGAGCCAGTTCTCAGATTCAAATCTCTTGTTTCCAGTTTGAAGCAAACTGCATAAAGCTGTGCTGCTATTGGTATCTGTCATCTAGACAACAACAGTACACTTGTATGATTAATAAAGTATTCATGATTTCCAACTTTAAATGTGTTCATTTTTGTGGAGGAAGAAAAAGAGATATGTAGTTCTTAGAGTTTTCACCTACTTTCTTTGAGCCTATTCAAAAGTAGATTTTATTCAGGACACAGATGTTTTACAATATCTAGACTAACATACTGCTGGAAGCAAAAGTCTTATTTTATATATTAAATATATTAAAACAGTTACGGTATACTAACCTGAGAAAGTACACGATTTATGTCATTTTTTACTGATTCAAACCTCTCTGCAATGGTTTCCTACCCCTTGATCAGAACAAAACACAAAGTATACTGAAGCAGAGTGTATATTAAAAAGGTCCCAGAGGATGAGCTTTATCCCAAGGTGGTTGTCCTACCTGGTGGAAATTTCGACTGACGTTCTACACTAACATATTAAGTCAGCACTGACTGTTCAAACTTTTAATGTCCTGATTAATGTGTGATTCAGATAAGCAGGATAGATTGGTAAATTGTATATTATTCCGTCATTTTGAACCTTTTAAAAAACAGATAATGATGATTTGTTACGTGCAACTTCCATCTAGATACATAACTTTATTTTTGAAAACCTGGGCCACCTAATAGTATAAAGCAGGTTAAACAAGGCAGCTGGTGATTTCATTTTAGTCAGAAACACACTTAATAGGCATTATGGCAGCAGATCTGATTGCTATTGTCTTAAATGCAGATGGGTTGTTTACATCTTTATTATTCATAATTGTTGGCCAATGTTCTCTGGATGATCAGGAAACTTTTTGTACCTCACTCTAATCACTGAAGTAATGAAAGGAAATACCTGCAGCAAGCAACGCAACTGCAAATGCTGCAATCAAACCTAAAAATAAAACAAACAAAACACATTAAAATGGAGTAAAAACCAGAAAGGCTTAACTAATCCTAGACTCTGAAATGTGAGTAACTGATGGGCCTAAAAAACAAAACACACACACACACACACACACACACACACACACACACACACTAAACATACACACACGTTTGTACTAAAAGCCAGCAAAGTGTCAGAGGAAAATAAAGCAATAATTTAAAAAATTAGACTGCAAATGTCAAACAAAGTGTCTCTCCTGCACCCATATGGCACATAGCAGTATCTAACAGAAAAACTAACAAACACTTTAAAAGCCTTCTATATTAGAGTAACAGCTGTCTTACGCTACTTAGCTTAAACCAAAAAGACAACTCCAACAAGCTGTGGTTCCCAGCCATTACAATGCAAAGTCATTTGTATAGCTATGGAAACCATAGAAGTCCATGTTCTACCATTATAAAATCTAAGAATTAGTAAGGCTGGGTTAGTAACTTTATTTTTTTTCTGATTATATTAAATTTAAAAAAAGAAACTGACCACAGTAGTCCAGACAGACACACCTACACACGCGTCGAAAATTTTAGTTAAGGTTATCTAATGAGTGACAAGAACTATAGCTAAATCTTACCCCTAACTCTCAGTCAAAAATCTTAATGAATAACATTTCTCAAACTGTTATTCCATTATAGACAATAGTCTACATGTTCTTGTTCAAAAAGTCTGAAAAACGTTAAAGCAACTTCTGCACTTCTTGGGGCCTTTAAGACACAAAAGTACATTATAAATTTCCAGGCTTGAATATGCCTTTTTTTCTTTTTATAGAACACATATCAAAATCTCCTGTAATAGTAATTCTAGGATTACCAGTTTGAAAAACATTGGCCTTACTATACTAATTGATTCCTAAAACTCTACATTTTTTTCTTCTAAAAATACTAAAAACATTAATAAGGTGTGTCATCTTTGAGGACACTTTAGATGACAATGCATTATTTATAAATCTTTTTATCTCCAGGGCATCACGTTTTCTGTAATACTCAATAAATACTGCTGCATTTAGCACTTTTAAGGAAGCAAAATGAAAAGAAAATAATTTTAAAGTAACAAGAAAACTTAAATCCAAATATTATCTTTTCAATGTTATAAAATAAAGTACCTATGTTTTGCTGCATTTTCAATACTATTGTAGTTTTAATTGGTTGTTTTGGTCGTTCATCATCTATGTTGTCCAATGGAGATTGACTATTGATAGAGGAACTCATATAGGCTGCAAGAGTATAATAATAATAAATCCTACATAAGATGAGAACTATCATTTTAAATTTGAATTTTTAAAAAATATGCAATCTTTTAAAAAATATACTATGAATACCACTTTCCTTCTACTTGTCGTTTTTAGAACATGATGAATTTGTTCATTACCAAACGTAGGTGAATTAAATTTAATGAAATATATGTCAAACTGACAGTTCAAAACACTTGGTGTAAGCCAGAGGTCTACACAGCCAGTTCTGAATGATTCCCACAAATTAGAATTTGTTTATTATATGGTGGTAGAGAAAAAATGACAACAAAAATCAAACCAGATAGTAGCAAGGGAAACTTCACTCTTATTTGAAATTACCTTGTATCATCCTTTTGGCAGTTTTAGCAAATAATAATTTTAAATAATTATGTGTTAATAATAAAACTAGAAATCTGGCCAATAAAAACAAATCTGGTCCATGACCTATTTTTGTATAGCCCTCGTGCTCAGAATAGATTTTTATATTTTTAAAAAAGGACTGTACAAAAAAGAATATGCGAAAGAGACTTGGTGTGGCCTACAAAGCCTAAAATGTTTGCTATTTGGCCTAACACAGAAAAAGTTTGGTAACTATAGACCTACCTTGAAAT
Source organism: Tarsius wallacei (assembly GCA_963574415.1). NCBI lineage: Eukaryota > Metazoa > Chordata > Mammalia > Primates > Tarsiidae > Tarsius > Tarsius wallacei. The sequence goes on along the minus strand of CAUYQG010203709.1, from coordinate 43,269 downwards.
TTGAAACATACAAGCAATATGATCAGAAATTTGACCTTAAGACAACTCAGAATATTAAACAAGGCAAGGATATCATCCCATTTTACAGATGAAAATCAAAACCTGGGAGGTTAAGTACATATTTGAGGATCACAAACAATCTGAGTATTTATACGTACGTTCTCTTTCTACTTCATTATGCTGACAGCCATTTATGTAGGTTGGTCCATCTGAATTTATTTGACACTAAATCAAAGTTTTTGAACTGATCACTTCCTTAGAGGTTACATAGGCTGGTGGTTTTCAATTTTTTTCCCTAGTGTTGAAGAATCATATTAAAATATAGTCTGACAGGAATCTCAGTGTGTAGAAAAGATGAAAGTAGTAGTACTAGCCAGCTTGAAGCAGGAACAGAGGATTCCTGGAGTCAACCAGCTCCCTGCCTCCTTTCTAGATGTGATAGAGTACTGCTCTATCAAACTCTCCCAGGGAACTACATTTGAGAGCAACTAGCTCAGATTGATCCCTTTATTTGCGAAAATGAAGAAAACTACAGAGTGAGAGATAGCAAATATTATAGTATAAATTCAAAGTAAAACAGCCTATTGTTTGAATTTAAAATATTCTTATAGATTCTTTGAATCCCAATATATTAGCACAGGCTCACAGGATAACATATAAACATAATAAAATAAATACAAACAAAATTACAGTATAAAAATAGCTGAAAAAAAGAAAATATTTGCTGCTCATTGATTTCCCATACAGAATAGTTTATTGTGATTTTCAAAAATAATCTTTAGTAACTATTTTATTAGAATCAAGGGCACTACCATTCTTTTTCTTTTTTCCTCTTCAAGTGTACAAGTAAAGCACTTAAAAAAAAAAAAACTCTCGTCTTTTTTTGCTACTCTCACATTAAATCAGTCACAAAGAACAACAAATCCTTATGAATTGCCTCAAGAAACATCCAGTCTACTATATTTTCAGTTTCTAGTTTTTTTAAGAGCTAGACTACATTAGCCTACTGGTTTATCGTTTCTTCAAACTAACTTTACTCAGTCTCTAAGTCCCAACGTTGAATAGATAAATATAATCATATTCATGTTAAAAAAAAAAAACAACTCCGACTCTTCTGTTAGCAAATATATTTGCTAAAAAGTTTTTTTTCCATATTTATGCCAATAAAATCCTTATACCAGATAACAAATAAAACAATGGATGAAATATGAATTATAATTTGATATGAACGTTTTAAGCTTGGATACTTATATACAAAGAATACAAAAATTGTTTTAGTTGTCATAATATATTACTTATACATTTAATATGGAATTGATATATATGAGGATCATGCTCTAATTGGTCAAGTCACTTGCATAATTTATTTCTATAAAATACAGTCCCCTGTTCTACAACCATTTTAAAATCTGTCATACAGACTCATGCAATCTGACACAAATTCAAGATAATTTTACCAAAGCAAAATGTTTTTTAAGTATAAATAAGGCCTTATCACAACAATTTATTTGTCTGTTTACTTTTGGCGGAGGCCTTAACACAAATTTCAGACATGATGCCATTTCACCAATATTTCATTATGCTATCTGAAATTTAAATGCAAATAGTGCAGTGATTCAATAAGACATTAGATCTCAACTATTTCTTAAAACCAAGTAATTTTAAATTCAGAAAAATCTCAAGTTCATCATGTAAGTATTCTTCTTGAGAAACTGTCAATAAAAGAAAAAACGAGGGCCATGGTTAATGCATGCAAAATTGCAGACCTGTCCAGATTTCATTCTAAGCTGCTGAAAGGCAGGCAGGACTATTTAGAAGCTTAAAATGAAATGTTAGGACTTGAACTCCTTAGTTGTTTGCCTTTATTCCTATCCTAAATCCTAAATTAATGATGTAACACTACAATCAGCCATGTAGGTAGTCATAAAATGACATCTTTAGTAATTATTCATTTTTTAAATAATTAAATGATCAATCTTTAACCAAATAACAACAATTAATTTCAGCTCTGATATCAAAACTACATTGGCAAAGATGACTTTTCCCAGATTTTTAAAGGTGTTTCTCCAAATTTTTTTAACTGATGCTGTAGAAAAAGTACATCTAAATTATTAAATTAATGTCTACTAGAAGATGACTAACACATCTAAGAAATTTTAAAGCCATAGTTATCCCGCACCTTAAGTGAGTCATTTTGACAAATTGTTCTTCATCTCTTAAGTCATTTAAAAGTATGTTATTTTAAGATACTTACTTGACAAAATATGTATTTTAAACATAGCAACTACTTGGCAACTATATTACAGAACAGAAATGAGTAATAATCAAGTGTATAATACAAGCTGGTTGGATTAATATCCAAGACTAGATATGTTTAGGATTTCAGATTTTTTCTGGATTTTGGAACATTTACACTATAACTGTTGGGCATCCCTAACCTGAAATCCAAAATCCAAAGTGTTGCAATGAGCATTTTCTTTGAGCATCAAGTTCAAAAGTGTTCAAAAGTTTTGGGTTTTGGAACATTTTGGATTTCAGATTAGGGATAACACAATCTGTAAAGTCAAATATTCAGAAAATAAAGTCAAATACTTACAAGTTTAATACTCATAAATGCATAGTAACTGATTTCAATTTTTAAATTTGACCATTTGAACTTCACATCTTATGATTTATTTTATATAAAAACCCTAATTTAAAATATTTAGGAAAACCTATGTATATTACAAAATATTACTTTCACAGTTTGAAATCAATGTTTTTCATTATAATTCAGAGGTTCATTATTTAAAAGTCTAAAAGTAATTCATTAATATAATCCCCCCTTGGATTGCGCGGGTTCGAAACCCACCTGGGCAACTTGGCGAGACCTCATCTCTACAATAAATAAAAAATCAGCCAGGCGTTATGTAAAAGCACTTAATTTTTCTATTAAAATTTATGCTAGCCTATTCTACTTTTTGAAAATCTTTTCTCTATTATACATATAGAATTACTAGATCATTCTTTCTAGTTTATAAAGCAGTTGATGAAGCAAAGCTAATAATATAATTATAGACAAACCATATTCTTAGCTACAAAACATCTCATATTAGTGTTTAATTCCTTAAAAGCCTAGTTACTTTTACTTGTACTCATCCTTTAAAATCAACTGAGAAGTTTTACCTAAGTATAGAGACAGTGCCTCTGGTAAGTGTTCTAGTAATTCTCTGTTCATTCTTCTATTATAGATCTAATAACCTTATTTTGGAATACCCCATTTCTCTTTATTTCCCACAGTACAGTAGCATTCTTCAGAGTCAGGACTATATATTTTATCTCTAGAATCCGGGTGACTAATACATAATAAGCAATTAATAAATAGTAGTAGCTGGGCGTGGTAGCACATGCCTGTAGTTCCAGCTACTTGGAAGGCTGAGGCGGAAGGATCGCCGGAGCCCAGCAGGTCGAGGCTACGGTGGCCGGGAGTGGCCACTGCACTCTAGCCTGGGCGACAGAGTGAGACTCCAACTCAAAAAAAAACAAAACAAAAAAATGGATAAGAAATACATTGCTTTGAAGCTAAAAATAAATCTTTCATTTATTTGCAAAAATAAACATCATTCAGGACTATGGGACTGTTAATATAATTGAGATTATCCACTGTATATTGTACAGCATCAACTTAAAAATCTGGTGTGTACTTTCAGTTTAAGTGAAATATAAAAGTAGTACAGGTTGAATACCCCTTACCCAAAACACTTGGCAGCATCAATGTTTCAGATTTCAGGTTTTTTCGAATTTTGGAATATTTGCAGTATAACAGCTCATTACCCCAATCTGAAATCCAAAATGCTCCAAGGAACACTTCCTTTGAGTATGTCAGCATCCAATAAGTTCTGAATTTTGGAGCATTTTGAATTTGGAATTTTCAGATTAGGAATATTCAACCTGTAATAATAAAGAATGAAAAGAGAGAAAGAATATACTAAAAACTTGAAATACTAATGTTGAAATTTTGTTACTGCAGATTACAGGCTATTCCTAATAGTTAAAAGTGAGGTTTTTTCCCTGATTGAATTATTAACCAAATTGCTTAAGACACTAAAATTCTGATCAGTAATCTTAATCAGTTCTTAAGTACTCTTAGGACCTGTTTATATTCTCTATATAATTTAATCACATACACTTTCTATCTTCCAAATAAGACCATAGGCTTCTTGAGAAAAGGAATTCAGCTATTGATTTGGACCTATTATATTGCCTTGAACAGAGCAAACGCTTAATAAATATGTGACGAAAAGACATACTAAATGCTGTAAAGCAGATTAATATTTCTGGGGCAACAATAAGTGCTACATATTTTCACATCTTTTAAATGTTCTATACCTCTTTAAATATTCTTAACTACTGAGCCATAGAGTTATGACTATTATATCCTTTTTAAACTCTCATCATGTTCAATTCCGTACACTATACAAACCTGAAAAATCTTATATCTGGCTAGGCAGAATCTTATAATTTTTCAGGCATAAAATAAGTGTGAAAAAAATGTGATTTCCTAAAAATCATGTATTTAGTATTAATCATTTAGTAATAAATACTTATGAACACCTACTATGTTTTAGGCACAGAGCCCAGATAAAGAAATATTCTACCTAATTACTCTCAAAGATCTTACAGTCTAATGTGAAGATCAACATTAAATGTGCAACTGATGATTTAAGTAATTACAAGTATGCAAAGTAATACAAAAGAACAGCACAGAGCAGGAAACTACAAGAAAGTTTAGTGGAATTTACCCAGTCTAAGCACATAAAAGTTAGTGAAAAGTTAGTATCTATACAGATTTTGAAAAAAAGAATTCTATTTAGCGCTTTGAAGATAGAATCAGCATTTTGTTATTCTTTGGACCTCAATCCCTAGGACTGATAAAATCAGTAATTTGTTCAGTCAGCAAATATTTACTGAGTATCTACAATGCGTTAAGGCTAGGCTCTTAGTAAAGGGCTAGAAATACAACAGTACAACAGTACGCAAGAGAGACAATGTCCCTTCCCATAGGAGAAATTTAAAAATGATTGCTAAAATGCACATATAATGGTTTCATAAGGGTTTGGAATTTATTGGATTCTAGGGAGGCTGTTGTGCAAGATTGCCAAAGTCACCTCTTAAGAATATATTACAGTGGTAGAAGCTACTTACACTTTAGTGTCTTAGTAGCATAAAAAAAGAACATTGACCTCTGTTATTAACTGAGATTACCACCTGTTATTAGTTATTTTTAAAACTATAACATAAAAATCATTGAATAATATAAATTAGTCTATACATTTATGTTTAAAATAAAACATGACATTAAGCACAGTAAGTTACAAATATGTCTTAAGACAAATGAGTCAAAAAATCTAAATGAAAATCTCTCCCTCTTCCTACTCTTATATTTGATTTTTAAAATAACTTGTAAATGGGGCAAGTTTTGCATACAGTGTTACCTTTAATCGTTCTTAGTTTAAGAATATGATACCCACTAAATGATACATATATGAAACCATATATATATATGTATATATATATATATATATATATACACATTGATAACAGATCCAAGATTCCAGCCAACAAGTAAGAAATTATATTGACGTAATCTAGATGAAATTAGACCAGAAAAATGTAGCATCGTTCATTTATGTCTAAAAATGTTTAAAGGGACAGAATGAAGAAGGCCAGGTAACATAAGGATCTAGATCATGGAAAGTGATAATACTGTAGTCTGCATGGGTTAGGTTCCACAGAAAGGCAGTAAAGCAAAATTGTTAGGAAAAAAACACTGAGTCTAAAACTGAACTCTCTAAGTCTAAATTTTAGCTTCACCACTACTAGCAATATAACCCTGGAAAAGTTACTTAATGTTTATAAGCCTTAATTCTCTCATCTGGAAAACAAGATTGATAACAGTATCAGTGTTGTTATAAGGATTCAGTAATTTAATATTTGTAAGGCTCTTAAAACAGTACCTGGTAGATAGTAGGTTCTATATAAATAATGGTTGATACTATTTTTAGAGTAAGGTTCAATTCAGGGTAACATTTCAAAAAGGCAAACCGGAGTAAATTTAAAGAAGTAACTTTTAATTTTTCTCAGGTCACTGACTCTTTGAAAACTGTAGATCTTTTCCTCAGAAAGAAACTATGCAATTACTTTCAAGTGGTTTGTGGATCTTCTAAAAGTCAGCTTTAACCCCAAGGGTTTGGGGTATCACAGGTTAAAAATTCCTAATCTAGAGGAAGGCAAACAAGGTAAGAAAAAATGTGGTCTGGAAACTATAATAAAGAGAACAGTTAGAGTTATGTGCGAATATCTGGCCTTGAAATATTTAGAACATGATAACTGCCCTTGAATTTAAAGCACGGTCTTAATAAGGCAGTAGTCAGTACTCATGTCTTATTGCTCTATATTATTGAACAAAGTGTAGGCTACAGGGAGGCAGATGGTTACTTAGAATAAGAAAGAAAAGACTGTACATACCCAGATGTAGCTACTAGAGGTACAGATTTCAGTATTATCAGAAAGAGGTTATAAATAAGATTGACTCTAATGTACCTACCAACATTATAAAATTCATTCAAGTTATCAACAATAGAATGGCTGAAAAACTATTATTAGGTATTAGGGACAGAGAAGTGAACAAAGCAAACACGAATCCCAGCCCCCATGATTCTAAGTTTGGCTGGCAGAGATAACACAGTCACTAATCTGAGATTTGGAAAGTAGTAAACATTTTTTATCAGATACTTTCAAAAACTAGGATACTTCCCATCTGCTAGAGAATATGCTGCAGTTATACCTTTAAAAATATTAGTTCTCATGGGATTAAAACACAGCTGCTTTTTAACATCAGCTATTGAGCAATTTATAATAGTTTTCCCAATTAAAACAAACTTATTGCCCTACATCATAAATGCTAACCTGAAGTCAACGAAAAAACTCAAACCTGGTGGTCTCCACTTCCTTGAGGAAGTCTACTGACATATTTGAAATTCTCAAAAAAATATTTACTTCATGAAACATGATCTCAAGTGCATTCTTAATTAAACACTACTCCTAAGGGGTGCAGGAATTAGTTTTGCAAAGGAGAATAACTAAGAAATCAGAAAAGGAACTTAAAAAATTGCTATATTCAAATTTCATAAATATTCATATCCTAAAGGAACCTAAAAATCTTCTAAGATATCGTAAGTTGTAAGAATGATAAACAAATAGCTATTTACCCAATATTTTCTGATATTTATACATAATTACGTTGATCACTTTTTAAAATGTATCAGTAAGACTGTCTTATACTTACATATTTATTTATAGACATGTTTTCTATCCTTCACTCACTAGAAACAAAAAAAACAAAGCAAAACAAAACAGCCTTTCAAAGTGTAAGGTCAACTGTGAAAGTGATAGCTAGACAAAGAAAATGTGTTACATAATTGGACAATATGGCAAATCCATGCTGTTAAAAAAAAAAATCTTAATCTAATTTTTGGAACTGCCCCTTTATTTCAGCTTAGTTTCCCAATTATATGAAGGGAATATGGAAAGAAAGGCAAAAATAAGGAGTTTTTAAAAAAACTTTATATGACACTTTACCAAATAAGAATATGGATTTAGAGAAACTTTTATATTAAATGAGTTACAACTCTACCTACTTAAGGCTGAACTTATTTTATGAAGACCAACTTGCCAGGCTTTAAAAAATCTTAAGTATCTTAAATTTTGGTGTAATTTCCCAGGAAAACACTCACTACATGTCTATATATATGTGGCAATTAAACAGATATTCTTTCAAATGCCTCAGTTAATATTTTGCAGTATCAAATGGAACCAGCTTTAAAGAAATCTAAAGACATATTTAAATTAGATGTCTTGTGAGTAATCTTAGCTGTAGTCTAATCAGGTTCTTAAATAACATCATGTAATTACCTGTGTTCATTTCCTCTGCAATTTCCAAATCTTCTACTTGAATCATATGATCGAACATCTCTATAAAGTGGTCTCGGATTTCTTCTGCTGACTCATCACCAAATTTATAATCACATAACATTACAGTAGATCCAGGAATGGGGACAAAAACTCGATGAGGAAGAATATGGAACTCTTTTGCAGAATCTAAAAGGAGAAAGAATATCATCAGCATTTAGATAGATCTGTCACTGGTATCAGTGAAATACATTTTAGAAATACACAAAAACATCTAACAGAAATGCTTAAGAGATCAATGCTTTTTCATCTTCTAATCGTTCTGGCACAAAATTGCTCCTCCTGAATTCTGCTTTACCTCAATACCCGTGGCCTTTGCCTATAATACTTATAAAATTATCACTGCCTTCACTATAAAGATGTAGTTGATTACACATTCTTGCATGACCTACTGTTTTATGAAGGAACATTCAAAAGGGAAATTTGTCCCTGGTCTTAGAAACTGTACTTCTTGTTTGTTTTAAACGTTATAAGCACTCTAAATTTTACAGTTGATTTTTCCCTTCTTCATGCAAGTCTGGAGCCCAATAAGTGTCCCACCTTACATTAAGTGCAAGGATATGATAGTATACATTTTCATTCTAACTTCCTGTTGACTTTTTTGTACTAGATGTAGCCCCCTCCCTATTACAAGCATGTTTAGGACATCAAGACATACATTTTGAGTACTAATCTCACTACCAACTCCATCTTGCTTTCTATTTATCTTCCCTTTATTTATTATTAAAGTTCAATTTATTTTTCTCTTGTTATAATGCCTCTTTGTAAACAGACTAATCATTTTTAGAAAAAAAAATCTAAATCTGGATAAATAATAAATAATTAGGGTTCATTCCTCTTTGAATAACTACAAACTGGAACATATTATTTCCTCCAATTTCTAACATAAAGAGTTAACAGGTTCACATAAATACATAATTACTTTTTAGTTAAACACTATGATTTTATTGAACTATCACAAAGATATAAATTTTGTATAAAGAATGACCTCTTTCAGCAACAGATATGATTTAAAAGCTACCAACATAAAGATCAAGTAGAAAACTAGGTCTCACTTTAATAGTAACCCACAGTTCCTTGCAAGGAAACTAGTAGTATGTTTACATAATCACAAACAGAATATGATAAACAATGGCATTCGAAAAATGTGATGGGAAAGACTATGACTTAAACTGCATGTTTCTTCTAGATTTTGAACATTATCTTGTTTGCATATGAGAACTGAGAAAACAATTTTATGCTTTGACCAGGTTGCCTCCTAGCTGTAGGATTATATTACTGCAATTTGTGTTGTAGCATACAAATTGTCTACACACTAAAGTTGGAAATTTGTAATTTTATTTTGGGCCACAGTTAGCTGAAGCAGATTAAGTAAAAACCTTCAAAGATTACTATTATTTGTATGTGAAACGCATGCAGAATTTTAAAGCCATTTCAAACTATAATACGAGGTTTATCTGAAAAAAGAATAATATGCTATAAAATCAAATATTAAAGAACTGGTTACAATAAATCTAAGTAACTCATTAAAAAAGAGAAAGCACTTATAACTTCCAAATTAAAATGTTAAATTAGCACTTTAGTACCTAAATTAAAATGTTAAATTAGCACTTTAGTATCTAAATAAGACCAAGTTTTCTAGTTAGTCTGACGTTAAAAATTGGAGCAGGAATCTTTTTGAAAAGACACATCTCAAAAAGTATTCCAAAGAAGAATCCCTAAGGAATATCCCCATGGCAGATTACCTAGTTCAACAGTATTTAAGTTCAAAGCAGAGATTAAAATGTTAAATTTACGCCAATATGACAAGAATTGGGTTTCTACTGGTTAAAAATGGGACCCTAGCTCATACAGAAGTATTAAAGAATTTTTTTTAGATCAGGTGATACCAGAGCTGGATCTTAAAGGATAAGCAGACATCTTCACAAGGGGATGAGAAGTGCCATTAAGAGGGTGGATCATGGACACAGGCAAAGAAGATTACATATGTTCTGAAAGGACAAGTGGTACAGATGGATGCTTGAAGCAAGGATGAAAGAAGGTAAGAGATTTCACAACTGACAACCTACATTTTCACAATGAGTAGGTCATTTACTGAGACCTATTTACCATTTACTGAGTTGGGAAGGATTGAATGATGCTCATAGTGAATAATGAAGAAAGCTTAGGATACATATTAAAGGGAATCAAAGAAGAGGAATATCACCACAAGGAAAAGAATTGATGGGCATTCTTGTATTTTTTTTTTTTTTTGCTGTCACTGAAATATTGAGTTCTTTCACTTGGATAGCCAGAATTAAAAGACTATGTTTATCTTAAAGATTAAGAAAGCAAAGTTAATATGCCTTTTGGATACTTCCTTATGCTTGCAAAATATTCTATTTAGGCTAATTTCATGGAATACATTCTAAATTTCATCATATTACAGTACCTAAGAGATCTTACCTATATAAGAAATATAAGCTCAGTACAATGAGGACAAAAATCTAACAATTTATATAAGTTCAACTTCAGAATTTACATTTATTTTTACTATTACACTTACAATTTATTCTTTTATCTTGATATCTTTAATCAACAAATTTGTTGCTGGAATGATTATCCTGTTACTAAAGTTTAAAATATATATTTATATCTTTCAGATATACACTCAATATAAAATAATACCAGGACAATGACATGATACCTTTTTATAAGGCATTTTTAAATGGAAAGGAGTATACTAATACATCTGATAAGGTTGATCTTTATTAACAGTGGATACATCTCCATCCCACTGAAAATATTAAAATTCACAATTCAGCTATAGTATATATACTGCTGCTGCTCAGTGAAGTAATGATTTACACCATAAGAGTTATCACACACTGAAAGTAAAGCAACAAAAACAAAGCTATACCAAGATGAGACTGCTACCTGACTGACAACGTGAACAGGTAGGTCCCAGATACTTCCCCTACAAAAAAATCTCAATCTAAATGTTGCATGTAAGATTCAAATTCACGTCTCGGCAAAAGTATACATTATTAGCAAATGGAACTTCAGGATTGTGAATTATGGGAAGTATTAAATCTGGTAATCCCAAGGATCTAGTATACTAGCAATTTAAAAAAAGATCATGATTAGCCCATCAAATCTAATATACTGGCTATCAACAGTACTAAAAGAAGTTACTTATATAGATAAGTTATGCTTTTTCCTATGAACATAAAAATATTCCCTTAACAAGCTCATATGTATGTTTCAATTATGTACACATCAAAATGTGAATTACAAATCTACTCATATTTGAATATAAAAAATAGGAAGACAAGGATGTAGCCTCAAAAAGTATACTCAATATTTTAATTTTCTTTTTGAGTAAAAAAATTATTTTTAGTACAAGTTACTGAGATGGTACAAATTATTTACGTTTCCCAAAAGATGAAATAGTTATTAAAGGGTAAGACACTGTAACTCAGGCTTTTAAAAACCTAATAAAGTCTGTTGGAGCAAAAGCTGAAAGGTATATAAACTAATGTAGCTTATAAAAATAGTACCTATTAAAGAATGTATTATATAGTACTCAACACTAATAAATAACATTTTGCTTATGGCTAAATTCTTGAAAAACTCAAAGATATTAACAAAAAGTATTAGCTTTAAAATGTCAACACAGTTTACTAATTCTGGCAGAGGAAGTTCACTCAGAATTAACTTTTAAAAAGAAATTTTCCCTGAAATTGCTAAATGTTGACAGATTTGCTATTATGAAGTGTTCAAAAATTTTCTTCTGGGTAGCAACAGAAAAATTTTCATTCAATAATAAAAGATGACATATTGTTATAAAAAATACACACATAGCTATAAAAGATTACACATCTATTATATCTTGACATTCTATGACTCCTCAATGGAATATATGTAAAAAAAAGAACTTATTTTATACTCATAACTTTTTTTTCTGGAATTTCATTCAAAAGTAGATCCTCAAATAGTATTTCACAACGATCAGCAACTGTGTTCAATATATCTCTCTTTACTGCCTATGGGGGGAAAAATAATCAGAAATAAAATACTTTAGATGTACATTATCTAATTATCAAAAAACCTCTAATTTGCTTCCCAGTATAATCAGGTCCACTAAATAACTCATACATCATTCATTTTTTTAATTTCCATTTATTTAATATTCTTATTAACACACTTACAGTTTAATGGAAAATTTGCCAGACCACATCTAAATAAATTTTAACCAAAAACATGAACAAAATTTCGCATCAAATAATGCCAGTGTTCCAAATCAGAAAATGTATTAACTGTGACATAAATGCCAGTTATCATTTTTAAAATTTCTGAATTATATAGATTACAAAACACTACCTAATAATTCTTCCTGTCCTTTTCCTAATATTGAAAAAATTCAATTTCCTTCAGAAGAAATGGTTTCAAATATATTAATAAATCATAAATGTGGAACACTTTCTTGAAACCAATTATATGGTACATATGGACTATCCAATGGATTGAGCCTTTATCAGTTAAATAAAATTAATAACGACAAAATCTGAGACTGAAAAAAGATAAAATTTAGGTTTTGAGTAGTTATGTTAACATTCTTTTATTTTTTTATATACCAATTATTCCTTCTTGTACCTACCTGCACAGCATCTTTAACCTTGGGCTTACTGCTGTGGATATAAGCTCTGCATTTCACAGCACCCTTCAGATTCACAGAACCACTGCAGACCTGGACCATAGCTGTGGATCTGTGGTCTGAATTCAGCAGCTGAAACACAAAATCTGTTTAAGTTCTAATAGCCAACAATTATTAACTACAGGAAATATTTAAGTATCATATAAGCCATTTTATGAAGAGAGAAGTTTTTGACTGAGTCAAGCATTTGAAAATATTCTCCATAAATTATTTAAAGGCCTTCATATTTCTCTTTATTAGTTATATATTATTTTCTGATCATTTTCAATGTACACTAAAATTAAACACAACTACATCTAAATTTTTCTTACTAATGTATAAATCTAATATCCCAATATTCACTCAATATAGTCACTAAAAATATATTTGCAGATTTCTCAGATAATTGTGAAGATAAAAAGATGCATTTTTAGACATGCAGTAGGAGATATTAGGTATACAATACAAAATATATACAAAAATAACTAAAATTCAAAGTGGGATGTGATAAATATGGTATAACTATAAGCAATGGATAGACATGCATTTATTTATAAACTTTCAACTCAAAGTTTTCAGAAACTAGACGTAATGCTAAACTTCAGAACAAAAACAAGTCGACTATACGTGTTTCCAGAAAATGATATTAGTGGTTGTAAGCACTCATTTTCATCATGCAGTCCCATACTCTTTAGTCTAAGGAATGTTAGCTCCTGCTTGGTTTTCAGATGTTTCATGACATTTTAAATCTCATCATCTTAATAAGTGCCAAAACAAGGAGAGTATCAAACCGCTGAAAGTATTACAGGTTGAGTAACCTTAACGTGAAAATCTGAAATGTTCCAAAACTTGAAACTTACTGAGTGTCAACATAATGCTCAAAGGAAATGCTCATTACACCATATTAGATTTCAGATTTTTGGACTAAAGATGCTCAACTAGTATGTATTCCACAAATATTACAAAATCTGGAATAATCAGAAACCCAAAACACTTCTAGTTCCAAGTATTTCAAATAAGGTACACTCATCCTGTACTAGAGGTTTATAATCACAATAGAAACAAAAATTGTGATAAAAAAAGTAATCAAGAAATTAACATAGTTTTATACTCTAAGAACACTTGAAATAAATCATTCAACAACAGGTTCAATTCTAAAAAAAAATCAAATCATGCAATTTGTAAAAAGTATTATCTATGTGCCTATGCAATAAGAAATAAATGAGGAAAAATGGTGAAATTAGAACAGAAATAATCTAAATATGAAGCAACTGAAAGAGCATAAACAGTCAATGTCTAATGTAATTTAGGCAATGTCTAAGGTAATGTATATGCTTTTTAAAGAATTTAAAATTAAACATGGTCAAGGTCTTGTTGGTAAAAAAAAATTGCCACAGACCAACTAATTTCAAAGGTCCTGGATCTATTAAAAAAAAAAAAAAAATTAGACCATTGCCAGACTATCGCCTCCATTGCCTTGCCAAGTTATAGTGTGGCCATGTGCTCTTCGAGTTCTGGCCAGGCCATGTTGCCTGGCTTTATTCCCCTTCCCAACCTTGGGAAGATGAATTTTCTGTTTCTCTCTCTCTCTAATGTACTTTCTAAATGAACTATATTTTTAATATAAAAAAAATCAATCATCAAATCAAGCAGCAGTAAGAGAAGTCTAATACTATATCTGAAATAAGCCTTCTATGACGTTTGTAGAATTCATTGATATATTAGTAAGGGGAGGGGTGGAGGAGAAGTAATGGGCTTCTCTTTTCTCCATAAATCTCTACCGTAAATGAAACTACTCTATTTTGAAAAATAATGTCTTATCACACATTTAATAATTTATATCTTGTATAACACATGTATAATATATGCATAATATGTGTATATATATATTATATATATAACATGTGAATTAGGGCATTGTTTTCCAAAATAGACAGACTATTGAAGGTTATACACACACATATTAAGGAAAAGAGTCTTAAAGGACATAAGGGTTGACTCATTTCTTTTTAGTGAAAATATACCTGTGTTCTACAAATGTGAACTACTCTTGGTTACCTGGATTTAGGAATAAACTGGCTTACAAACAGCTTTTCCGAATGTAACTGGTTCACAAGTGAAGGAAATTTTGTGATACTGACATGGTATTTGGAAAAGGAAAGATCCCTCTGGCTACAGGGAACAGTACAGTCTTATACAAGTAGAGGATTTGGGATAAATCTCCATGTATAAATGGAATTTTGACAGTCTGGGCGATAGAGAAAAGACAGCACTGGTAAGACACATGGCTCAGGAATATACATAATTTTAAAGGCACAGGTATATATGCCTAGAAAATAAGAGTTATAAAATAAGAACAAAAAGCTATGCTGAGAGGACAAAGAGCCTTGAATTAGACTTCTCTAACTAGTCAATATAAAGCAATTAAGACATTTTGAGCAAAGAGAGTAACATAATTAGTGTCTGACCCTTGTACGTACTCAGTAAATACTTTTTGAAAACAATTTGAAGGTGAATCAATGCAAATTGTGATTTGGAAAAAACAATCTGAGGTTAAATACAAGATAGAATAGAAAAATAAAAGATCGTTCAAGAGATATACAAACAAAGGTTTTCAGAGAAACGATCACTTCGGACAAGCATACATAGATGAAGAGAGACCAGTCAAGAGTTATCTGTGCTAATCTAGGTAAAATAATACTGTCTAAGACTAATGACAGTAGAACAATAAGGAAAATAAAAAATAAGCTTAACACTGCAAAGAAAGAATCAGTGAGACTTGCATGGCAGAAAAGTGGCAAGAAGTACTATCTGACTACTTATATATATTTGTCACTTCCAAATTTCCACTTGGGTGACCAGAGGAATGACTGACAAAAAATATACTGTACTATATATTAAATATAATACAACAAATTAAAATTATAGTATCTTTTACTTGCCTCTCCATATTCCCACATATCTCCCCACTGCAATTTTATCCCTAAAATAATTTTAACCAAATTGTTTAATAAACCAAGAGATAAGCCTAACTAACTAGTAAAGAGCATATGGGTAGGGACAGCCAGTCTTAAAGCAAAGGACACTCCAAAAATCAAAACAAAGGTAGAAAATAAGAGACTAAAATACTTTTAAGATTTGAAATAAGAAACTGAGAACTTATAGTGAGTGGCAAAAGTTCAATGACAATTTAGTAAGGATCTATTGATAAACACAAAGAAAGAAACTAAAAACCAAATTGCTTTTGAGTCTATCCTATCCTATCCTATCCAGTTAAAAAATACAAGTCCTGGTAGTATTTGCCTGTTTCAAAATACAGTACTAACACTGAAATTAAGTTTTTTACAAACACAGATGTACTATTTTATAACCTTTATCTCTTCTTTTGAATAATTCTGAGCTGGATTAAAATCAAAGGCATATGTACTTTTAGCAATAATTAGTGGCTTTAACCTTTTATTTCCAAGATATCCAAATTTAAATTTTCGAGGAGATGTAAAATTTAAAAGAACCATATAGAAATGTAAAACTTGCTAATATTTTGCAATTTTTAAAATCAAATCAGAGGTGGTATACATCTACTTCAAATTAATTATACGACAACTCTTCACCCATGTGTGCACACATCTTTTACTTTTAAGTTGTTAAGAATTGCAACTTTACCTATAAAACCTACAATCCAAAATATTTATATACATGTAAATATTTTATGCATACACATATGTACATATATGCATATCTTTTTAAAATTGCTGTCTACTTGATGTTAAAATTTTAATATCCTTGAGGTAAAAAACCGAAACAGGTTTTATTAAAATAATGTTCCTTGGGAATAACTTTCACATATCATTTTATATAATCTCTTACATCTCCAAAATTATTTTATTCTCTAATTATAAACATAAAAACAAAAATAATTTCACTGTGGTTATTCTAAGAAAAAATGCATTTTAAATAAGTATATTATAAAATATTTACCAACTGCGTTAGCACTCTGACATCAAAAGAATGACTAGTTGCTTGAGTATTTCCTCTAGATTTTTTCTGAAAAAACACAAAAGTTAAAAAACCAAACTGTTGAGATTACAAATTAAATTTAAAAGACAAGTTAGAAACTATGATACATATACTAAGTAACTTAGAAAAAAATTACTTAGTTTACTTACTTATTACCTAGTTTAGCTTTCTATATAGATGCTACTCTATGTTCTCTGTTATCAATCAATGTGTACACTTAAAAAACATTAATTCCCTACTTTCATTCCTCTAAGGCAAGAACTGGCAAACCATTGCCTTGGACCAAAAACCACACTACCACTTGTCTTTTTAAATAAAGTTTACCTGAAACACAGCCATGATCACTCATTTATATATCATTTATAGCTGCTGCTTGCCATGCTACAGCAGCAGAGATAAATAGTTGTAAAAGAGACAATATGGCCTGCAAAATCGAAAATATTTAGTATTTAGCTCTTTACATAAAGTTTGTTGACCCCTGCTCTAAAGGAAGACATCAACGAAGTTCTTCCTTCAGGTCAAAGCCATTTTAAAAGCCTTATGGACCCTGCTTATACAATGGCCACAGACCTTAAGCTACTAACAGCACAAAATAACAGGTGGCCTTTCAGTTAACAGCACAAAATAACAGGTGGCCTTTCAGTTATAAGTAGCGGTTTACAATTTGGAGATTAGACAGAATTCAAATGACACTGCCTACTTCAGGTCTCAAGATTCTAATTATATCAGAAATAATCTCTTCTAATCATTTTTCTGAGAAAAACATTTGCCCTTTCTTTAAAAGACCTTAGAAATGAGAATTAGATAAGACCTGACTTCATGAAGGTAAGAATTAAAAATAAGTCATGTTTTATTTTTCCTTAAGCACACATAATTTCATAAAATGATTTTCTCTTAACTCACCTGTCCTTCTAATAGGTCACAATCTTCATCTTTAACCTGTCCATTAATCAAATAAACACCGTTTTCTATTTGCTTGGCCCAGCGTATAAGTCCATTCTTAAAAGATACACAACAGGGAACTCTTTCAGATATAATGCAATCTCAAATACACTCCCTACACTCTACTTTTTTCCATCTAATACACTGAAATATTAAAAATCTCTATGTATCAGTAATCCAGTATCTAAATCCAGTTTCATACATTAAAAATTTTGTTATCCCAAAAAAACATTTACATCACAGACTAAGGTTTATTAACTACATGGCCACAATCAAATAAAATTCAATGCCCATTATCTTTTAAAAATACATGAGAAAAAAGAGCCTCAAGCAAATAATATAAAGCAGTATTGAAGAAAAAAAAATAAGCAAGTTCTACTTCTTCATGTGAAAAAAGAAGAAAAACTATATATAAACAAAAGAATGGTACAGAAATACAAAAAGGACTGGAAAAGGGAAGACAAGACTAAGAAACAAGAGAAATCTAAAAGCCAAACAGTTTATCTTAAATATATTTTATATGTTAATTAACAAATATTCAGTATGTGCCTATTATGCTAAATATACTAGCATTTTATTTATTTAGAAAAAAACTTCTAATGTGGCTGGGGTAATAAGTTACTCATATAACAATATTCTTATAAATAGAATGCAATCTTTGAGGACTGTAAAATGAATGACACTGACAAACTGAAATAAAAGCAGACTGTTCATTTAGCAATCACTAAAGAAAATTCATTTCACCCTGATACCTTTGTATTTTTCTCCAGAGTGTAGCTGATAGAAGTAGTGGAAAGTGGGATGTGAATATTAATGTGAACTGTACATTCTAAAGAAAGCCATGAGGTTGATAATCCATTCTGATATTTCCAATCTGCTGGTTTTGCTG
The DNA here is from genome assembly GCA_963574415.1 of Tarsius wallacei. Classification (NCBI taxonomy): domain Eukaryota; kingdom Metazoa; phylum Chordata; class Mammalia; order Primates; family Tarsiidae; genus Tarsius; species Tarsius wallacei. Next base: position 24,736 of record CAUYQG010203709.1, on the reverse strand, counting down.
AACTCTAGCAGTGGAGAAGGGAGAAAAATAACCTATGATGTGGTTTAGATAAAATACATGAATCAATGATACATCATAAAGTATAAAACCTAATACATTATACAAGCTGATATCCAACATATTAGGTCAAATTTCTTGATCAAAGACTATAGAGTAGAACTAAATAAAAAAGTTAAGCATGCATTAAGTTCAGTACTCTTCAAGATATCTTAGACAGTCTTGGCAACCCTCTGCCATCCCCCAGAGGAAGGCAGAGAAAGGATCAGAAAGTTCCTTGTTCAAATTTCTGAAAAGACCTGTCCTCTAGCCTTCTCCTGGAACATCAATAGTATCAATTCTGAAGATTCTGATGAGGAACAAATAATCTCTGAGCAACAGCTAGGTGCCAGGCATTCTTTCTGTCCCATCCTTGCTAACAATAGTGCAAAGTTATTTTTTTACATTACTTTTAGGTACCTTAGCAAAATGTTACTCTGAGTTTTACTGAATACAGGTAGCTTATTTACCAGACATTGCAGTTGCCAAAAGTCCTCAATCACTTTTACTATTAGCCTCCCACGTATAAAACTAAACACATAAACAAGATAGAAGAAGCTTAACAAAGATATTTTAACAGTTAAAAAAAACCATGTTTTCTTCATCTATAATACATTTAATCATATTTCAAAATAAAAGCTATAATTGTGGACAATAGGAAGTGATAGCAATAAGAATTATTAAAATTAAATATAAAGCTGAATTTTAATTTTAAATAGTTTGCAACATAGAAAAATTTTTAAAGGGTAATTTTTCTTACCTTTGGATCATGGATATCATAAGTTCGACAACATATTCTTTACTAATTAAGGACAGAAATGATCCAAAAAAAAGAAGTCATTCTTGATAATAAAAAAATCAAAAAATACATGCATCCATCCAATAGTTCTTAAAAAATCATAACACTTTTTATGTTTAAAGATTTATATATATGTATGTGTATATACCAATATACGTATTATGTATACATACACAATTATATAAATTGCTCTATTATACTTGCAGTGCTTGAAAACTATTTCCTATCATTTATAAATCCTGCTAATCGTATTGAATGGAATGGAAGAGCTTGTGAAATTTTTCTCATATATACCCTCTACATAACAAAACGGAACACTGCTTTGGACGGAATCAAGCCTGAGACTGTTTATTGACTAAATGGCTTGTACGTGAAACTTTCCGCTAAACAACGTTAAAAGCTCAGCTTCTGCAGGAATGGTCACTTTTAAAAGTCTGCTTTCTGGAAGTCCTAATTTAATGGGCCCTTGGATTGTGGCATTCCTTGCTTGGGAGGTACCCTCGTCATGGAAAGGTGCAAAAGAGAGAAGATAAGGAGGCCCTGTATGTAACTGGCTTATAGTGTCACTTGATTATGGCCAAAGACAGAATTGTTTAGATGTTCCTCATTGTCCAACTCAGTATATCTGTGCTTTGAATTGCACATTTATCTGCAGGCATTAGAGGTGAAAACTTTAACATAACAACAAAACTACTTTGCCTAAGCTGTCACTTGGGCACTCATCTCTAAGAGATTTTTGGTGCTTGGATGTACAGGGATAGATAGCTGGTAAAGAATTCAGAATCCTGAGTCTTTGCTGTCTCAGATCTCAATCTATGACTCTGGGACATGATTAACAACCATTATGGCTATTAGTATCATTATTGTTAACTCTAATTCTGTGTTATTTACAGGAAATTTTACAAAACTATGCCTATCTTTTAAAGGATGATTATATAAATAAATGGGAAGAAAAAACTTGGAGGAACATTATTTTGGTACTATATACTTTTAACCATAAACACCTAAATAAAAGATACTTTTTTGTAGAAGAGCAAATGTGAAGTGTCACTCGTTCTAAGACCTCCTCCTCTGTAAAACTCCATATTCTCTTTCTACTTATAGATTTTTCCACAGCAAATATCAGCTGAAAGAGAGAAAAACACACATTAGTGAGTGCAGAAAAAGGCAATTATAATGCAAAATTTTTAGAAGTAAGTGCAGAAAAAGGCAATTATAATGTCCCTAAATTCCCATCCAGCCTTAAAATTATACCCTTTGAAGGCCTACTTGGATCTTGAACACTAAAAGAGATGAAAGCTAGCTGCACAGAGCTTGCCTTAGATGTGGGTTTAGCGCAAAATAGTTGTGGACTTTTATATTTACTTTCAGACTACATTACCCAATTCTCTGATATAGGAATAAAAGAAAAACACAAGAGACTCAGGATAGATACTTTGTTCAGAAATTTAAAAAAACAAGTATTTGTTCTTTCTTCATGTTTTACTCTCAGGATCTTGAGAATTGAACAGAAAGTGAAGAACTCAGCATAATATTATAGCAATCACTTGGTAGTAAATGGAAAGTCTAACAGAATACTGCTGCTGCAAAAGGAAAACTATTAAGGCATTATAGCTTGGTTCATAATATTAAGAAACTATCTATAACTAATTATAATTTTAAAATATATAGTTTTGATTAAAAATATAAATATTTACATTTATTAACCTCAAGATATCGAAGCACTTGGGTGAAAAAAGTTAGTTCAACATAATCCCAGCATAAAGAATTATGGACTATGAATAGAAATATGTCTAGGATCACTGTATATACTCATAATCAATAAAAATAATATGTAACTCTGAACTTATTAAGAATTTTTAATATATCAAACTTACTCTGCGCAGAGCATTTTGAAAGTCATTTGCTAGTTCTAAAGTAGTAATAATAAATACTCCAAGAACTAAGAGTCCCCCTGGTAGCATTCTGGATACCTAAAAATAGAAAATAATACTAGTTAACAAAAGCATTTGGCATTACATGCAGTCCTTTCTGTTTGAGAAATTAATTATCTTTCTAAAGTGTCCTTAGCTTTTTACCTTAAAGCTACTTTATAAATAAAACCATCTGATAAAACCATTCTTTAGCTACATCAATAAATAAACCCCTTTCTCATGAGATCAAAGACTGAAGTATCTCGTAAAAACTTTTCAATGGCTTTCATTATCAGCTGAAAAATAAAATATAAAATAAAATATAACTTATTTTTGACTGGTATTTCAGACTTTCTAGAATCTGGTCAATCTAATGTTTAGAAACTCATAGACACTACTTTACCTGAAATAATTCAAGTATCAGTCAAAAATGACTCACTGTTCTTCATACATATCCCTAGGTTTTCTAACTCTATACCTTTATTGAAGCTGTTCCCTTAGCCTGAATTGTTTTCTTAACTTTCTACATCAGGACTAAATTCTATTGGATACTTTAAAGTCATCTTGAGGAAGTAGCCTTCTCTGATCCATTGATCTCTGAACTTCCACAGGACTTTGATGTAGTTTTCCCATGGACTTCATCATATAACCTTGTATTATGGTTATTTGAGAACCTTGTTAATTGGCCAGGGAGTTCCTTAAAGAAAAAAGTAATTCTTAACTACGTTTGTATCCCTATATTTAGCAGCATACTATATCCTGGGATTTGAACAGAGAAAGTCTGACTCAAAAATCCATTGTTTTCAATAGTATAGGTTTATCTCAAATGTTTAAGTTCATCTACTTACATTGGGCATTTATGTTACATCCAATTTTTTCTTCCTTTACAATAATGCTGATTAGTAAGTAAGTAAAATAATACTGATTAGTCTTAGTAAGTCTTTTTGTGTTCATAGGATTATTTAATTAGAACAAATCCCTTGAGGTGAATAATTGGGATAAGAAGTAATGTATATTTTTAAGGTTTTTGATACACATTATCAGTGTGTCCTCCATAATATCTATATTTCTCGTCACATGATTATGGCTAGTATTTAATGCCACATCAATCTTTTTTCTACCATCTATACTCAGAGATCAGAGTGCTCTGGCTATCTTTTGTTTACTTAATACATAGTTTAATCTTAGAAAATTAGATACCATACTCTATTCTCTATGTTCGTATTATGTCTACTGGTGGTTCCTTGTGATTTCACAAATTCTGTTTACCATAGTAACACAAATAAAGTTTTCATATTTAGCATGGGGAATCTGTGTATCTTTTCAAAAACACATAAAATTAGTCATTTCATTCTAAAGATAAAAAGGTTAATCTAATTTACTATATAAATTCACCCTTCAGGTTCAGAGTCTTCTGTGTAATTGCTTTGAATCCAACTGTTGGCAATTATTTAATTACTTCCTCCTCTATATTTCTGTAGCACTTTTCTTCTTTTATTCCTCTTGTAGTTGGCCTTGGATCTTTCTCTTGGTTAAAGTCTTTCTCTTTAACCAAAATATAAATTCTCTAAGGATATTTAAAAACTAATTTAATCATTTTTAATTCCTCACTACCTAGCATTAAGCCCTGAAAACAATCTGACAATCGACTATAGTAAGACAAGTGTTATTTTAAAGTAAAGAAAAATAGAAAATTAGCTAAACGACCAGAAACAGGAGACAGGATTAAAATTTTCATAAACTAACACAATGAACAAAGATTAACAATGAAAAGACATACATTTAAGAGCAAGAGCTGTCAGGTAGTTTCTGGGCTCAAATCCCAGTTCTACTACTATGCTAGTTAGGCAATCTTGAGTGAGTTACTTCACTTCATAAGAAAATGCTTTTTTAAACTTAGACATAAGCAAATCAACATATGAGTACTCTAAAAATCTTAGTCTAGTAACCTAAGAACATAATGTTTTTGTTGTTGTTATTAGTCAAATAAACACAAATTTAACTATATAAATAGATAATTAAGATGACCTGGTTGGCATGTTCTGTGGCCCATTCTTCATCCAAGTTATCCAACTTAGCTTTAGGATGTTTGAGGTTTTCACTGTGTTCCTCTTTGGGTGGTGTTCTAGTGGCAAGAATCACATAATCCTTTTGTGAAGTACACTTCAAAAATAAATTATAAAAGCTTATTAGAGTGATATCTGATCGAGTAATCAGATATCTTAGCTCTTATCCCATGCAAAAACTGAGTAATATTTGTAACCCATATTTTAATAGACTCTGCAGGGAAACTCATTTTCAAGGACAGGCTTACAACATTTCCCTCACATATTGTTTACCTTTTTATGTATTTAATATCAGCTTTTTATTTATTTAAATGAAAACTACAAAGTGGTCCTTAAAATTGGTTTACTAGATGAGTGAATAAATTGCATTAACTAAAAGGTAATATGCTTAATCAAATTTCGAGCTATTACACATATTTTCTAAATAATTTGAATAGATTGGTTGCTCAGCAAACATAAAATCTCAGTAAAATTAAGCAACAAATGACCTTGTATACATTACTTTAATTGAAATGATGATAGTGAGAAATTTGTACACACGTGTCTGCAGAATAACAAAGGGGATTTAGGAAACATCATTTGAAATGATACCAGATTTTATGTTCTTCAGTTTTAATAGCAGTTAAGTGGTAACCAAAGATGGGAGACCTAAAGATAAATGTAAGGAACATTTACTAGTTCAGTTTCTCCAGAGTGAAAATCACTAGTTTCACTAGAGTGAAGTTTCCACTAAAATAAAAAGAGTGATAAAAGTGATAAAGTAGATGGGTACGGTGGTGCACACCTGTAGTCCCAGCTACTCAGGAGGCTTAGGTGGAAGGATCACCTGAGCTCAGGAGGTGGAGGCTACAGTGAGCCATGATCGTGCCACTGCATTTCAGGCTAAGAGATAGACTGAGACCCCAACTCAAAGAAAAAAGAGTGATAAAGTTTCCTACAAAATAAAAAAATGAGTGATATGGTTGATAATGCAAGTTAGTATGGTATCATCCTCATCCATAACTTGAGGCTCCCACCATTAGCATAATCTTGGGATAGAAAATAATGGAAGAGTAATCATTCCTACAAAAGTTATTTTCAAAAGTATGTTCAAATGTGCACAGGAAAGGAAGGTAGGTCCTGGTTAAGCAGGCTCCACTTTTTTCAAAAAATGTATAACTTTGAAAAGAAAAAGAAACACACTGAGAATAGGAAGCAGGCAAGCTTGAGCAAAAGAAAAAAAGTGATGAACTGGGATAAAGAAGAAGAAAAAGCATATAGAATATTGAAAGGAATTAAAAGGCAGTATAAAGACAGATGGAAGAAGGTTCTAAACTGTGAGACATGCATTTTTAAGTTGGTGGTTTTGCAGAGCTCTAGAAACAGTCTATAAATCCAGAAAGACAAGTTTGGAAGAAGGCTTTCTCCCTGAACTTTTCTTTCTACTGAATACATCTTTCTCTAAGACTTTCCTTCCCATGATTTTTTAAGTAAAGAGAAGGAAAAAAAACCTTGGATAAAAAGTTTCTAACAAAAGGAACTCCACATTAGATGGTAAATAGCCAGAATCAAAAAGAAGTTCACCTCATTGTGGTCTGGCTGTCCAACAAGAGGCTTCATAGAGTAGTACTACTGGGGTGAACAGTGTAAATTTGTCTTCTGTCTTGCACACTAAGAAATCTGGCTTATAAAAATTCTTAAAATAAACTTGTTTCTCAGGGCTAGACTGACATTAGCTACAGTCACTCAGAATGATGTGGAAAACTGGTATGCTATGAAGGGATCTGAATACGAGTCCTCTGGGCAGTATATTCTTTATAAATAGGCAACTTGAAGCATCAAATTACAAAAGAAAGTAGTATGGATAGAATCAGAATAAGAAAAGTTGACTATGCAATTTAAAGATTCTAAGACATGAGGATAAGACATCCAGAAAGGAAAATTGCCACAGTAAGAGCTTTATTTGCTACAAGTCTGAGATAAGACAAACTAAAACGGGAATAAAAGCTCCATTTGTAAATAATTGGACAATCAGGAATTAATAAAGTTTAGAAGGGAGTACAAAACACTTGGAAAGATAACAAAACGCGAATAATCTGGTCAATAAAAATTCTAATTCTGGAGTATCTACATTATAAATTACTTTTTTTTTTTGAGTCATGGTCTTGCTCTGTTAGCCAGGCTGGAGTGCAGTGGTATGATCACAGGTCACCACAGCCTCGTCCTCTTGGGCTCAGGCGGTCCTTCTACCTCAGCCTCCTGAACAGCTGCAACTACAGGCTCTCGCCACCATGCCTGGCTAATTTTTTAATTTTTTTGTAGAGATGAGGTCTTGATATATTGGCAGGCTGTTCTCAAACTCCTAGGCTCAAGTAATCCTCCCAAAGTGTTGGGATTATAAGGATGAGCCACCTTGCCCAGCATTATAAATTACTTTCACATGGTCAAAAGGGAATGCGTCCTGACTTGAGCAAACCCAGGCTAGGTTTGTTCTACTTTTCCACATTTCCTCAAAAATCCACTTTAAATTTACTTTTTCTATATCCCATCCTATCCTCCAACCTTGAGTTTATTGTTAAATAGCATCTTTTAACTTTAAATAAACAGGTAATTTATTTTATCAATAAATGCAGAGTAAAAGATACATACCTGTCCTATTAAAAGGCCAGAGACAAAAGTCTTTCCTTGGAGACTGATGTTTGAAAGATACTGGCCAACAGTCTCTTCTACAATGTAGGTTCTCCCCATTACTGAGAACTAATTCAACCTCCTAAACAAGAAAAAAAATACTGTATTTGTAGGTAAAATATAATTTATGATGTTTTTGTCACGGGGTAGTATAGCAAGAGAAGTGGTACTATCCTGATACTATCCCATGCCTTGCAACAACTGCTTATTAAATGGGGTACTGTTTCTTGCAAAGTTCAAAAGTAGCTTCAGAATTCTTCTCAACAGTGCTGCAGGAAATAACTAGAGTTGACAGAGAGATCAAACCTATTTCTCTTGCCTGGGATAAGGGATGGGACACAAAAAGCTGGTAACACACTTGGTTTCTTATTTTAGATGTACTCTTTAGTTGTATTGTCTTTGATAATCTATTGCAAAGTCCAATGTTCTCATTTCTAAAATAGAACAGGTGAATTTATGAATAGTTCACTGGGAGGTAGAAAGAAGTACATTCATTTACTCAATAAGCCTATACTGAAGAACTTCTATTTGCTAGAAATTGTGCCATGTGGCACAAAGATGACTAACAAACACTTGATCTCTGCTCTTGAACAACACATAATACAGTAAGAGTTATAGAAATAGGTAACTAGCCATGCAATAGTAACATTTATATAGCCTCTGTTTTATACAAGGCATTATCCTAAGTACTTTACATGTAACATTCAATATTCACAAAAAACAATTACGTATGTATTATTATTACAATCTTCATGATAGATGAGGAAATTGTAACAAGAAGAGTTTTAATAACTTGCCCAAGTGACAAACCTGGTAAGTGGCAAAGGTAGGATTTAAAATCAGGCAGTCAGACTCTAGAATCCATGTTTTTGTTTGTTTGTTTTGAGATGGTCTCACTCTGTCGCCCAGACTGGAGCGCACTGGCACGCTCCCGGCCACCGCAGCCTTGACGTGCTGGGCTCCGACGATCCTTCTGCCTCAGCCTTCCAAGTAGCCGGAACTACAGGCGCGCGTTACCACGCCCGGCTAATTTTTGTGATTTATTGTAGAGACGAGGTCTCGCCAAGTTGCCCGGTGTGTCTAGAACCCGCGGGTTCAGGCATTCCGCTCTCCTCGGCCTCCCAAAGTGCTGGGATTACAGGCTGAGCCACCGAGCCCGGCCGAATCCATGTTCTTAATACCATGCTCATACTGAGGATCATAACCAGTCCTTCAGTTAAATCATTACTATGCTCCCCCTCCAGTTCGTGGGTGGAAACAAGTATTGGTTTATGCTTTTTTGATTTGAATTTTGACTTAAAACCAAAGTTACCAAACAAAAGACCTAGGGAAAAATGAATGATGATATCAAAGGGCTCACATTCAGTGCAGAAGATGAAAATGTAACGAGATGATATTCAAAAAAAGTTACAAAGAGATATAAACACAGACTGTGGGAACACAGTTGCAGCATTTTGAATACTGCAATTTAGACAATAGTAATTTGGGCTCTGTAAGAAATACGAATATTGGCCAAGCGCAGTGGCTCAGCCTATAATCCCAGCACTTTTGGAGGCGATTGGAAGGCTGAGGCAGAGGGATCGCCGGAGCCCAGCAGGTCGAGGCTGCGGTGGCCGTGAGTGTGCCACTGCACTCCAGCCTGGGCGACAGAGTGAGACTCCAACTCAAAAAAATATGTATTTGAATCTTATTCAGCAGTATAAAGTTACAGCTATTACAGACATGCTGGGGTGCAAAGTAAACTGCCAGTTACAAGATGGTTTTGCATTACTCTAAAGCCCAGAGAATGGGTTCAGAAGTTACAAAATTAAGATCTGGAAACAAACAAGCAGTTCTGTTATGGTGGAGGGTGAGAAGTGTTTTTAAGAATGCGTTTAAAAACTTTAGTTACAAGTTTTCCATTTTTAAAACATCAACATAATGTAGGTAACTTTTCCTGCAATGAAGCCTTAAAACATAGGCTACATTCAAAATCCTCCTGGTTTCTTTAAATCCGTTTCCTGGAAAATGAACCTGGCCACTTAAATTCCTGTAACCTCCCTGCAAAGACATCTAGATACACCGGTACACATAGGTAAATTCTCGAAGTGACTGTCCGTCCATACGTTTACGCTCTGTCCTTCTTTCCTTCCTTGAAAAGGGAGCTCTGTCGCGCGCGCACACACACACACACACACACACACACACACACACACACGTACACGTATCGCATCTTTAGGCTGACGCACCTGTTTTCAGAATGTGCACTCGTGGCAGACGAATCCGTCTGTCCGCCGGAGTTCAGAGTTTAGGAACAAAGTAGCAGCCTCCTCGGGTCCCAATTCCATAGCCAATGAATTCATCAGAAAGCGACCGACTTCCCACACCTCACTTCCCACTCCAAACTCAGGGTCTCAGGGGTCAGGTGGCGCAGACTGATGACGCACGCTGCCCCCCCTTCCTTCACCGCAGAGCCTCAGCCAAAGCGACTGCGGCCGCCACCCCGCCCCCTTCCGGGCGCCATTGAGAGCGTGGCGGTAGCCCGGCGCCGGCCGCCTGGCCCTGCCGGGACCGATGCCCTCTAGTGGTTCAGTGTCCAGAAGCCGACAAAGAGGACGACCCATGGCATCCCGGGGCTTTGACGGTAAGGTACCCGCTCTTCAGGAGGGATGTGAATTGACTAGGACTTATGTGGCGCCACCGCGCGGATAGCGGTCGCACGGCGGCCGGGGGGCGGGGAGAAAGGAGGAAGCTGAATGGGCGGTGCGGGATTGGGCTCACGGAAGGGAATGAGAAAACACTACGATTCCCAGAGGGCTGCGAGGCCTGAAATGGGTGGAGCCGGGTGCCGGAAGTTGGGGTGCGCAAAAGGGTCAGGCAGCCGCTGAACTCGGATTCCCAGGGTGCACAGCTCCCGACGGCTGCGCGCGCGCTTTGGGCGCGGGCGCCGTGGTGCGTTTGGTGCTGCTGGTAAGACGGGACTCGATTTCCCAGGGTCCCGCCGCGGGAGTCTCCGCCGGGCAGGCGCGCGCGAGCCGCCGAGCGAGGCGGCAGAGGGGGCGGCTCAGGCGTCTGGGTCTTCCTGGTCCTCGCCTTTCTTGCCGGCTTCTTCTCCGTCGGCTGCTGCCTCCGCGGCCCCCGGCCCGACCGACATGGCGGCGGTGTTGCAGCAAGTCCTGGAGCGCACGGAGCTGAACAAGCTGCCGAAGTCCGTCCAGAACAAACTTGAAAAGTTCCTTGCTGATCAGCAATCCGAGATCGATGGTCTGAAGGGGCGGCACGAGAAATTTAAGGTGGAGAGCGGTAAGTGAGGCGCCCTTCCCGCCCTTGGTTCTGGAGTGAATTCCGAGTCTGTGTCTGATCTTCCCCGTTGCGAGCTCGCAGAAGGCTTCCCGAGCTCTTTAGGCGTCCTGGGCCTTCTCTTTTCTACTCCTCAGCGTTTGGTGGGAAGAAGCCCCCCAACCCCCACCCCGCCCGTTTTAAAAATCTGAATCCACGTTCTTTTTGTAATTAGGGTGTTCTCATATAGGGACGCTTAACTTTTTCCAACAAATAGACTTGCGAGCCCTTCTCTCTAAGCCTAGAGTACCTTATCTGTTTCACTTTAAATAAAAGACAGTCGTTTTCTAGTCACCTGCATTCATAGGCCTTCCCATAATTTGCCACTTCGTGCACTTGTTCTTAGTGTGTGCATCGTCCCGTGGTCCCCTAACGAAATAGATGCCCACAGAAATGAACATTAGGTGAATAAGTCAGCGCTGGAAACACAGTGAACGTGCAGTAAATACGTTTAATCGATTTCTCTGGAAAAGTTAAAGAGTTTGATAGAAAATGTTTTAAGACCTTACAGACACCTAAAGCAGCCCTTCACATAAAAAAGCTATCGACAACATTGGCTTGAACATCCTTGAAAAAAGACTATAGTAATTACCATTTAAAACACAAACTTACTGTTGCGTGTTTTGGTTTACCATTTGAATGGAATTTCTGAATGAATATGTACTTTTTTGTTCTTAAAAATTAGACAGTTCTTAGACTCCCAGAGCTAATATCATACAGTGCATTTTCTTCATTAATTTACACAATATTTTTGAGTGCCTTACATATGCCTGATACTGTGCTGAACAAAATACTCAGCCTCTTTTCTTGGGAAGTTTACGCATTTATTTTTACATAAATTTACTAATTTTATACTTTTAGGTAATACTTCAACTATTTTAAAACAAGCCTTTTAAAAGCAAAGCAGTTTTTAACCTAAACAATTTTTTCTCCATTTAATAAATACATTTTTAAAAGTCTGCTTTATTCTTATCAGCTTACTGATGTCTGGGGCAAATGCTAAGATAAATAAGACATCGCCTGCCTTAAAGGTCATTTGTAAAGCCCCCTTTAGGGCTTATTTTCTTTTGGCATATGAATCATTTGGAAATGTTATAAGTTCTTTTCAGTGCTCAATCTGTTTGTCTTTACTTAGATTCTTTTACTTGGAGTGGAATTCCAATGCCATATCTTAAATTTTAAATCAAGGTTATAAGAATTAAAGAGCAGTATTGATCATGTGTGTACATGTATGTTTGATTTTATTATTTTTGCTTGTCTTCTGTAGAACAACAGTACTTTGAGATAGAGAAGAGGCTATCCCACAGTCAGGAGAGACTTGTAAATGAGACCCGAGAGTGTCAAAGCTTACGGCTTGAGCTAGAGAAACTTAGTAAGTAATTTAATTTATCTTTAAAAGAATTCTTGGAATATTGAAATCTTCAAACATTGCTTGTATACCTTGGAAACATTTACTTATTATATATGAAAATACTGATTAAATATCATTGTTTTTGTTTATGCTGATAAATTGATTTTTCAGTTGGTGGTAAAGGTTTTGTAGCAGTGGCCCCCAACCTTTTTGGCATTGGGGCCAGTTACATGGAAGGTAATTTTTCCATGGACTGGTGCCAGGAAGGGGATGATTTCGGGATGATTCAAGCACATTGAATTTGTTATGCACTTTATTTCTATTATTATTACATTGTAGTAGATAATGTAATAAATTATACAACTCGCCATAGTGCAGAATCAGTAGGAGCCCTGAGCTTGTTTTCCTGCAACTAGATGGTTTCATCTGGCATTGATGGGGAACGGCGCTAGCATCACCACCCCAGCTCCACATTAGATCATCAAGCATTAAATTCTCATAAGGAGTGTGCAACCTAGATCCCTTATATGCACAGCTCACAATAGGGTTGGCGCTCCTATGAGAATATAATTTCACCACTGATCTGACTGGAGGTAGAGCTCAAGCGGTAATGGCAGCGATGGGGAACAGCTGTAAATACAGACAAAGCTTCACTTGCTCATCTGCCACTCACCTCCTGCTGTGCAGCTGGGGGACTGGGGACCCTTGTGGGAACACAGACCATAATAGTCTAGAGACCTGGATTTTAATTCTGACTTTGCTATTAAAAGTGGTTTCACCACATGTAAATCATAACAGTATCTGGTTGTTCCTTATAAAATGACTTGACTCCCATATCCATCTTCTTACACATATTTTTTAAAAGACTGAATAAAAGACTGAGATATTTTTTAAAAGACTGAATAAAGCATTATGCAACTGAAGAAGCAGAGTGATTTGTTTATATGTTGAAGAATTAATGCCTATTGATTTCATTCTATTTATGTTTTAACTCTTTATTTTGTTTTAATGTTTATAAATATCTATGAATCTTAGGATATTTCTCATAGTTCCTATGAAAGATGACTAGCTAATTTTCTTTTTTGCTTTCTTACATCATTAAGTCTTAGATAGTACCTAAGATCGTGTTAAAGATCCTGACATTTCTGATGTGTTGTGTGCTTTGCTTATGATTTAAGAAAGCAAACATCAGATCTTTATAGAGTAAGGGGCAAATTAATTGACACTAAATATAGCTCAGTTTTAATTTGATTGATGGAGGAACACAGGAATTTCATAATCAAAGGAATCGTTAACATTGAAATTTTCTCTCTTGGTCCATACTCATCAACTATTTGTTTGGGTTATAACTTTTTTCAGCTACTTTTGGTATATCTCATTTTTAAGACATGACGTATATGTTTGATGGTATGTATACTTGTGTGTTAGAGCATAAATAGGTAGATCTGGTTTATCGTCTACATAGTTTTGCCTTGGCATTGTAAAAAGTCTGTTCAGTAGTGGTGCTAAAGAATTTTGGGAAAATGGCTGTAGTTGGAACTTCTTTTATGACATCTGGGAGAGGAGAGAAATGAATAAATCTAGACAAATATCAAATGCCTTCCTGGGGTATACAATTAATGTTTGTATTTTTTTGTGTATTTTGGATCAATAAGTCTGGAAAGCAGTAAATAGCATTAAAACAAAAAATCTAGACAAATTTGGCAGGATATTTTCCTTTAAATTGCCTTGTTTAAATAGATGTTAAGAGAATTAATAATCTGTTTGCTCATTAAGTTACCAGCACATAATATAGATGTGTTTTAGTGGAATAAAGTTCTACAAAGTATATTCTTTCTATAAGCATGTGTTTGGAAGAGAAACTGTTTAAGGGAAGGTAGCTCATTTTGAGTGGAGACTGAAGAATTGATAATTGTATATCAAACATAACTTTTTTTCTCCATGTTAAAGGCTCTCTTTAGAGTGATAAACAAGATTGGAATTTAAATATCGATTATTGTGACTTGCTATATATACATTTAATGTAGTTTAAATGCTATTTTCTCTTTTGATCCTGTCTTTTTAACTCAATTTTCTTATTTTGGAATACAACTTACTGTTCATTATGATATATGTTGATTTAAAAGATGTCATGGAAAAATTAAATAACTACTAATTGCATATTATTTTCCAATAAAGGTTGGCTAGAATTACTACATAATTGATTTAGAAAAAGAATAGCATACTTAAATTTTTTAGGGTCAGAAATACAGCAAATTTGGAATGTATTTATTAATTTGGAATATGATGTACAATTCAGTCTTTCTGGGCTTTAGTTTCCTCATTTTAAAAATGTGTAAGGGTGGCAGTTGGATAAAAACATTTATTACAAGTTTTAAGCTAATGTATGTATGTTCATAAAATTCCTTTTATCCAGATAGTCAACTGAAGGCACTAACTGAGAAAAACATAGAACTTGAAATTGCTCAGGATCGCAATGTTGCCATTCAGGTAAAAGTTATTTCTATGAGTAAAGCTCATTATAAATGTGATACTTGAGGAACTTTACTAGTCTGCCTGTGTTTATTAGTTATTAGTCAATGGAAAGATGAAACAGATATCCTCTCAGGAGAAGCTATCAACAAAAATATGTCTATACAAATTTCTTAACTGGATCTCTCTGTTTTATTGATAGATTGGACATTTCTTTACTCAATAGAAATTATGTACTGAATGCTTACTGTAGTCCAGGCTTTACTGCAAGCATTGTGATGCAGCTGGGGATTCTGGTGAATTCACATTCATAATCACTTCCTTAGGGTAGTGATGCAAACAACAGAGGAATATGATCATAAGCATTACTGAGCAATTAGTTTAATAGAGTGGGCATATCCAGTGATTATTTAACCAGCTAGAACCTTACACTCTTTACATTGCTATTTTTAATTTTGTATTTGATTTGGGGTATAAAATATAATTTCTTCAAATCTGTGAAAGAAAGAAAAATTCTACTTCCAGAATCTGAAAGGGACAAAAAAGCCCCATAACTTACCTAGAAATAGCTTTATAAGAGATGTATTTATATAAAGAAAAACTCAGTACTAAAGAACTCAAATACTCTTCTGAAAACTATAAAAATATACCTTTATAAACAGCGATATAGTGTATTTCTTGATGGCAAGGTTTTTCAAATTAATGTTTTATTAATACATTCTAACTTTTAAATCCAGATGAGATGGATGTAAACTTGTTAATGTAGAGCTAAAGGTAATGGGGGAAGAAACATGGTAATAGTCCATACTATTTAAAACAGTAGACAGATCCAACCCAATCTTATCCAAATTCGAATGGCATTCTTCACAGAACTGGGAAAAGTAATTCTAAAATCCCTATGGGATCAACAGAAAACCCCAAATAGCCAAAGCAGTCCTGAGAAAGAAAAGCAAAGTTAGAGGCATCACATTCATGATTTAAAATTATATCACAAATCCCAGCACTTTGGGAAGCTGAGGTGAGAGAATTTTTTGAGCCTAGGGGTTTGAAACAAGCCTGGGCAACTTGGCAAGACCATATCTCTACAATAACTCAAAAAATTAGCCAGACATGGCACACACCTGTCGTTCCAGCTATAGGAAGGCTGAAGCAGAAGGATTGTCTGAGCTAAGCAGGTCGAGGCTACACTCCAGCCCAGGTGGCAGAGTGAGACTTCGACTCAAAAAAAAAGCAAAACTATATTACAAAACTATCCAAACAGTATGGTACTGGCATAAAAACAAAAATCTAGACAAGTGGAATAGAATAGTGAGCCCAGACACAACAAAACATTTACAGTCGCCTATTTCAATAAGAGGACACAGTGGGAAAAGGATAGTCTCCTCAATAAATGGTGCTGGGAAACTGGATTTCTACACACAAAGTAATGAAATTGGACCTTTATCTTACTTACGTTCTTATGTAAGTATCGACATGTATAAATGTAAGACCTGAAACCATAAAAGCTCAGAGAGGAGAACATAGGAGGAGAGGTTCTTGATATTGGTGTTATTAATGATTTTTTGGATATCATATCCACAGCTCAAGCTGCAAAAGTAAATAAATGGGACTATATCAAATTAAAAAGCTTCTGCACAGAAAAGGAAACAATGAAAAAATGAAAAGGTAACACACAGGGGAAAACAATATTTGTAAGCCACATATCCAATAAGGGATTACTATCCAAAATTTTAAAAAAACTCTTGCAACTCAATAGCAGAAAAACAAATGTGAGGAGCCCCCCCCCCCCAAAAAAAAGAACCCTGGAATTTATGTATATAAAATTGCGTACTTTTTCTTACATGTTTAAACTTCAGTCACACTCAAAGTACTCACCGTTTAATGTAATACACCTATCAAGATGCTTTTTTCACTGCTCAAAACAGTTTTTTGAACTCATCAATTTTTTAAAAAATCATTTTAAAGATATGGGGGTACAATTCAGAATTAGGTACATAAGTAGGTCATTGTACAGGAGAAGTTTGCATCTCCTGTTGGTCCTCACTTTGCCTGGTTTGGGATCCCTTACTAATGTTATGTGCCCCTACTTTGCCACCAGTATTGCCTGCTACTGCCAATCCTTTCATGTAGTATTATGATGAATGTTTGGGGTCCACTTATGAGTGAGAACATGTGGTATTAAGTTTTTTTGTTTCTGTGATAGATCACTGAGTATGATAGACTCTAAATCCATCCAAGTTGCTGCAAAGTCCATAATTTTGTCCTTCTATATGGCTGCATTATATTTCATCTTATATCTGTACCACATTTTTTTAATCCATCAATTTTGATGCAGCTTAGTGCTTTTTCGGTTTCTGCCTTTTTTAGTTTCACTTTTTCCATGGCAACACGTTTCCCTTTGAGGACTTTTCATCCACTGAAACAAAAGAAAGGTCACTGGGGGCAAGATCAGGTGAATAGAGAGGGTGGGGCACAGGGGTTATGCAGTTTTTAATCAAAAACTGCTGAAAACTCAGTGTGGTGTGGACAGGTGCGGGCAGGTGTGCTTATAAATCACCCATCGTGAAATTGGCAAACCTGTTGAAAGAATCTTCAAAAAAAATTAACTGAAGCTGACAACGCTAGTTGGTACACTGATGCTGATGTGTTCCTAGAACATGTACCTAGCAAGGGCAGCCTGTACAACAAGGGGCCTACCCTCCAAAAGATAATTCTGTTTTCTTGGGCTCCCCCTCATTAACCTATTAAAATGGGCAAAAAACCTGAGGAGACATTTCTCCAGAGAAGATGTAAAAATGGCCAACAGATATATGGAAAGGCATGCAGTATCACTAATGATAAGGAAAATGCAAATTAAAATAACTGTAAGATGTCAACTCTGATCCTTTAATTTGGCTGTTACCCAAAAGACAAGAGATAAATGTTGGTGAGGCTGTAGAGAAAAGAGAATCCTTGTACACATTGTTGAGAATGTAGATTGGTGCAACCATTATGGGAAACAGGGTGGAGAGTCCTAAAGAAATTAAAAATAAAGCTACCATATGACCCAGCAAGCCCTCTTCTGGGTATATAACCAAAGGAGATGAACTCACCACCTCATAAAGATACCTGCACTCCACTTTCATTGCAGCATTACTCAAAATAATCAAAATACAGAAACAGCTTAAGTGTCCATTGATGAATGAATAATTAAAGAACATGTATTTGGATGTATGCAAAATAGAATGTTATTTAGCCTTAAAAAAGGAGGAGATCCTGCCATGCACTGCAGCATGAAGGAACCTGGAGGACATTATGCTTCGTGAAATAAGCCAGACACAGAAAGAAAAATACCACATGATCTCATTTATATGTATAATCTACAAATAATTAACTATACAGAGAGAGAATAAAATCATGCAAAGAAGAATAGGGTGTTCTAAGTCAAAGAATACAAAGTATCAAGTACTATGGAACATGAACAAATTAGAAATATACTGTACAACATGAGGACTATAGTCAGTAAAATCGTATTTGGAATTTTTGTTATATAAGTAGATTTCAGCTGCTTTTGTCCAAACAAAAAATAAATAACTGTGAGGTAGTAGGTATATTAATTTGCTTCACAATAGTAACCGTCTTACTATCTATGTGTAGCCCATAGCATCATGTTGTAAACCTTAAATATACAATAGCATTTATTTTTAAAAAGACTTCCAATCATAAGAAAACAGTGTAAGAACTTAACAATTGGAAAAATTATCAACTCAATCCAATAAAAATTTAAAATTCTGTACATAAAAATAAAAAACCAATAAATTATTTGAAAGTAATTTTTTAGTAAAAATATGACTATTTATAGCCTTAATACCTGAATACTTTCAGATTATAAGGAAATCAGCCGGGCTCGGTGGCTCAGCCTGTAATCCCGCACCTTGGGAGGCTGAGGTGAGTGGATTGCCTGAGCACGCGGGTTCAAGACCCGCCTGAGCAACTTGGCGAGACCTCATCTCTACAATAAATCAAAAATTAGCTGGGTGTGGTAGCGCGCGCCTGTAGTTCCAGCTACTTGGAAGGCTGAGGCGGAAGGATCGCTGGAGCCCAGCAGGTCGAGGCTGCGGTGGCTGGGAGCGGTCACTGCACTCCAGTCTGGGCGACAGAGTGAGACTCCAACTCAAAAAAACAAAAACAAATGATAAGGAAATCATTCAAGGGAGAGAGAGGCAAAGGAAATTTTTTTTAAAAATCAGAGAGGAAGCTATAAATGGCCAATGGCAACACGAAACATTTCTTCACGTGTAATCAGAAAAATGCAGGTAAAACAACAATAAGGTAATTCTTTTTCACCTTCCCATGTTAGTATCAGTTGCTGTCTTTCTTAGAATAATTGGTTCTGGCATAGGTAGCTTAAGATTGGTATTTATAACTCAAAGGAAAGCATATAAATTGCTATTTTCTTGGTGTAAATCAGTTTAACAAAATATATTAAAGGTTTTAAGTAATTCTATTTCTGGGGATCTTTTTTGAGAAATAATTTGAACTAAGGTATAAATGCAGTGATACTCCAAGTAATTAAGATATTTCCATGTGATAAAAAGGGACATGGAAAAAAATTTTTTGCCTAGTAAAAATGTTTTAACTATCCAAAATATGAATAGAAAAATTGCTGTTATGAGTATTTTTAAGCTTTTGGTGCAATAAGTTAGAGAAAGAAAACCAGTCACTTTTAAACTTCATCTAATGTCAACTAAAGTGACAGTTTTGTATTCAGTTTCCTATATTGCTTAACTTTAATTGATTACTTACTCCTTCATATGACAGAGCCAGTTTACAAGAACAAAGGAAGAATTGGAAGCTGAGAAAAGAGACTTAGTCAGAACCAACGAGAGACTGTCTCAAGAACTTGAATACTTAACAGGTATTAAGAAGTGCTTTTGCTTTTAGCTCCATTCTTTGCTTTTTCTTCTGATAGTGCTAAGAATTAAACCCCAGTCTGCTCCTGATGCTGTTTCTTTGTTATGATTCAGTGTAGAGTTCAGTGTAATACCTGTTGTTTCTCCTGCTCATTTATCTGTAAACCATTATCCAGTGTTTAAAGTATCTAGAATGTACACAAATGAAAAACATCTCAAAGAAATATTAATTTGGACCAAATGTTACATGCAAAGACTTTTACTACAGTGTTATTTAGAATAACAAATTGGAAGCAGTTTAAATGTTCAGTAACAAAGGCTGAACTAGTATTCATTTTAAATTATTAATTTGGGGCAAATTTTACATGCGAAGACTTTTACTATAGTGCTTTTTATAATGATAAATCATTTGCAAAGGCTGAATTAGTATCCATTTTATGTAAACATGCTTGCTATCTATAAGCATTCTATATAAGAATCTATAAAGAGGGACTCAAGAAAACCCAGAATAAAGTCACTGGAGGCGAGATCAGGTGAATAGGGAAGGTGGAGCACAGGAGTCATACCAATTTTGGTCAAAAACTGCTGGACACTCAGCATGGTGTGGGTAGGTGTGTTGTCATTGTGAAAGAATCAGTCACCTGTTTGCCACAACTCTGGATGTTTCTTCTGCAAATCGTGACGGAACCTTCTCAAAACTTCCAAATAAAATCTTTGGCTGACTGTTTAAGCCAGAGGAACAAATTCCAAGTGTACTACATGAGCCTGCCCTCTGAAGAATAATTCTGGTTATTTTTGGTTCACTATAAGGAAAGTTCATATTTTAAAGAAGGCTGAAGGAAGTTTACGAAGTAGGAATATAAAATATATAAATAGAATATAGTATATTATACAGCTGATGTGTTTAGGTGATCTTGACTCTGAAGCCGTTAATAGTATGAAAGTTCCTTTGGTTTCTTTTTTTATGGTTTTTTAAAAATACTAATTTCTGTGAAATCAAGGGAAGAATTTTCAGATATTTATATTCCTAGGCAGTAATGTCCAGTCAGGTAAGTATATTTTTTCAGTCTCAGAAAAGAGTTAATTTAAAATATTGGTTGATTATGGTGATCAGCTAGTGGTTGTTAAAATTGAATGAATTAATTAGATTATAAAAACTTAAAAAAAAACTTGAATGTTTAAGAAATGTTTTTTAAGATGTATATTCTGGCTGTTTTGAGTAGAAAGCTTTTATATTGTTGCTTGTTGGCATAACAAATGACTATTTATAACATTTTAATAAATCTTTGGGTGTATATCAGGAAAAAAGTTAATGTTGAATATTTAACTTAAGATACTGTATTTAAAATAAACCCAGATAAGGATAACTCACTTATTTGACTGAATACACACATTTCAATTATTTATAGTCTATTTGTTGAAATTAAATTTGTAATTAAGTATGGCAGAAACAAGTTAAAAGAAGGGAATGGAAAACTACAGTTGACCCTTAAATAATACAGGGATTGGGGTCCAACCCCATGTGTTGGGAACTGACCGCAAAGGTCTGCCTCCTGACATGGTCGAGGAGACTGATGACCCCGGACGGCATGGCATGTCTGGAAAAGCGGTGGTTCTGCTTCTCCTGCTTTGCTTAGTCATGCTGCCAGTGAAAACCCTAGAGGCTGAGAAATTAGTTAACTCAACAACCACAGAAAAAGGACTCTGGAGGATTGCAGGGAATTTTATCTACTTACCCCGTGGTTATAAGCACAGAGAGAAAAAATCATAGTCTGTCCTGTAGTGTCACATCCAGAAATCCCCATTAGATTACTAGACAAAATTTATACCCCTTTAAGGGAAACCCCCAATAATACAGCTAAGAAACTGGGGCTGGCATTAGAGGGGCCCTGAAGGTCGGCCTGCGAATGTACAAGCAGGAACCCACTTCCCTTGCCAAGGAATTGTACATGAAAACTGTAGATATCTTGTGCTCCTTAGAAACAAGCTGGAACCATTTGGTCTTGATTGGAGACGAGCCAGAGAGAGATGGGCCTGCAGATGGGAGCCCACTGATTGTAGATTGTTGTGCAGCTTGTACTGGCAGAACCCCAAGAAATGTCAGTGTTCCAGTGATTGGTTTTTCTATAGTCACACAAACAAAAGCTTGTTATTTTGCGGCAAAAAATATTTACCTAAGTGTACTTGGACATAGTTAAATATATAACAGGTTGACCTTTGTTGTTATGTAATTTTTAGGTAAAGATTAGTTATTAGTTTTAATGAAAGGTTTATGTTTAATTTTAAAAGGTCATAGATACTTAAGCATAGTGTAATGGGTTTGTTGTAAGTGCATTTAGCCTTAAAAGAATAAGTACATAATAAGTTTGTTGTTTTATAGCTGTAAGGAAAATGATTGTATTTAATTGTTTAGACATAAAAAGAATACGTAAAAGACCACACATGATTGTCCATTTAATCGTAAAAGAATGAGAAAAACATCTGGTGGGTCGTGGAAAATTTGAATGATGTCAAGAAAGATTTTTTCCTGTGTATCACTTAGAAGTTATGCACCAAAAAACTATATATGCTGAAACTTAGTTAGCAATAAATGAGCAGTCCTGCATAAACGCCAGGTCTGTGTCCATCTCTTCACTCACCGACGCCGCCCTTCCTTCGGGAAACCCTGAACCTGCTTGAACATGACTGAAAATTAGCATATAACCTTTGGCTCACCAAAAACTTAACTACTGATAGCCTGTTGTTGACTAGGAAACCTTATTCATAGCGCAGACAGCCGATTGACATATGTTTTGTATGTGATATGCATTATGAACTGTATGCTTTCAATAAAGTAAGCTAGAGAATAGAACATATTATTAAGAAAACCATAAGGACAAAATATGTTTACTATTAAGTAGACATGGACCATCATAAAGGTCATCATTGTTTTTGCATTATATAGGCTGAAGAGGAGGAGAAAGAAAAGAGCTTGGTCTTGCTGTCTAGGGGGTGGCAGAGACAGAAGAGGTAGAGGAGGTAGAAAGAGAGGCAGGCAAACTCTGTAACTTAACAAATACAATGTAATTTCTGACATTTTTGCTTTTTTCATTTTTCTAGAAATGTTTCTATATAGTACCAGTCCTCCTTCCACTATTTGCTTTAGTTTCAGTGCTGGTGTCATAGAAGGGTCTATGTCGTAAAGGAAGTCAAAAGCAGTCTTGAATAATCAGAACTCTGCCAGACAGTCTAATGTCAGTTTGTTTTCTGGCACTGCTGCTTCTGTGTCGTTTTCCTCATCATTCTGGCACTGGTTCAGATGCACTCATCCCCATTCAATTGTCTTCAGTTAATTTCTTTGGTGTGGTGTCTATTAGCTCTTGAATTTCTTCAAGATCCATATCTTGAAACCCTTCACCCCCTAACCTTTTTTGCCATATCTACAATCTCTTTCTTGATTGTCTTGATTGGCACTGTTGTAAATCTTGTGAAGTCATGCACAACCTCTGGACAGTTTTCTTCAGAAGGAATTTATTATTTCAGCCTTGATGGCTTTCATGGGTTTTTCTATAACGATGATGCATCTTCAATGGTGTAATCTTTCCAGACTTTCATGGTATTTTCTCTGTTGGGGTTCTCTTCCATATTGTTGACAATTCTTTCCATAAAGTACCATGTGCAATAAACCTTAACTATTCTTATGACCCCTGATCTAGAGGCTGATTAGACACATTGTGTTTGGGGCAGGTAGACCATCAGTGCCTTTAGTATTGAACTCATGAGTTCTGGGCAGCCAGAGGCATTGTCTGATATTGTCTAATATCAGAAGAACTTTAAAAGGCAGCTCCTTACAAGCAAGGCACTTTCTAACTTCAGGGACAAAGCATCGATGGAACCAATTCAGAAAAAAGTGTTCTCATTCAGGCCTTCTTGTTTACAACCAAAAACTAGCAGCTGATACTTATCTTTTTTCTCCAAGGCATGGAGGTTAGAACTTGGGAGTCCTGTTCCTATATCTAACTGCATTTGCGCAAAACAATAGAGTTAGCCTATCCCTTCCTGCCTTATATCCTGGTGTTCACTTCTCTTCCTTACTAATAAATGTAAATGTCTTTGGTGGCATTTTTTTCCCATAATAGGGCACTTTTGTCTTTATTCAAAACCTGTTCAGGCAAATGCCCTTTCCCAGTGATTTTCTTTTTTATCCAAGTGATGCTCAGACAACTGTCACCAAGAAGGAACCAGGTGTTGCAAGTGCATTCAAGATGCTGATGATCAGTGTTCCTGCAGTTCACATTGTCCTGCTAAGCTGTGTTCTTCATCTACGCACAAGCTGAGTGATCAGTGATTTTCTTAATGGCATCTAGGAACTCGTCTGCTGTCTTTTGGTTCACAGAACCTGCTTCTCCTGTTATCTTGACATTTTTTAAAGCCAAATCTTTTTCTAGAATTTTAAAACCATCCTTTGCTGTCATTAAATTCTCCTGCTTTAGATATGACAGCAAAGGATGGTTTTAAAATTCTAGAAAAAGATTTAGATAATTCACCTTCCATTTTCTGTAAGTTGTTACATAATTCTCTTTATCGCAGATCATTTTAGAGTCTATAGGTACATCTTATAGCAATCCTGCGCCCACATAAAAGCTGTATTTTCTGTACAAAATAAGGCATTTGTCAGAAATGCAAGTTTTTCATGCTGCTGGCATAGCTGCACTGATAGCTTCACAAATTTTCTTTTCTTTTTCTACAATGGTCTTTACAGTGGATTCACTTATCTTAAAATGGCAGATAATCACAACTGCAGACCTCAAGATACAGCACATACCAAGCAATTCAACTTTTTCTTTCTTTTTTTTAAAATTTTTATTATAAAGATGTGGGGTACATTTCAGGATTAGGTTTATAAACATTCATCATGCAGGTACCCTTGTTGATGAGGTATGCCCCTCCCTCCCCTAGCAGTTTCCCTCAACTGCCAATCCCACCCCCCACCCTTGACAGTTTCCCACTACTGCCAATCACTTTCTTATAGCATTGTAATTGTTCAAGGTCAGCTAATGAGTGAGAACATATGGAACTCAGTTCTATATTTCGGTGATAACTCACTGAATATGATCGACTCCAAATCCATCCAAGTTGCTGCAAAATCCATATATTTGTCCTTCTTTATGGCTGCATACTATTCCATTGTGTATATGTACCACATTTTTTAATCCAGTTCAGCTTCGATGGGTAACACGGTT
>CAUYQG010203708.1:0-15334 GCA_963574415.1 Tarsius wallacei | reverse complement strand
GCGGGTTCGAGACCCACCTGGGCAACTTAGTGAGACCTCATCTCTACAATAAATCAAAACTCAGCCGGCCGTGGTAGCGCGCGCCTGTAGTTCCAGCTCCTTGGAAGGCTGAGGCGGAAGGATCGCCGGAGCCCAGCAGGTCGAGGCTGCGGTGGCCGGGAGCGGCCACCGCACTCCAGTCTGGGCGAGAGTGAGACTCCGACTCAAAAAAAACCCAAAAAAACAAAGGGTCTCTTGAGATAATTCATAAGTCACAAAAAGCTATTGAGTTTGGGAGTTTACCTTGGGAGGATTATGTTGGCTGATGTATTTGTACCAACACCTGACTCCTTTAGCTTCTGGTTTTTCATTGGTCATCCTGCAGAGTGGAAGTGGTGAAAACAAAGGTCTTGAAGACTAAAAAGCTGCCATAAAAGATCCTTGACTGACCTTCTTAAGTCCTTAAGGAAGAAATGGCCCTTGGGGAATATGCACTGGGTGATAAAGTCGGGCTGAATTCTATGTGAGAGATTGGGTAGCCTTTGGCTAATCTTTAACTCCTCAGAGCTGCGTTTTTCTCAGCTGGCAAAGGAAGATAAAAAGGTTCATCCTGACTACCCCAGAGGAACACGACTGTGTTGTAGCACTCAAGTAATGTGATTGATGTGAGCTACCTGAATTCTAACCTCCATGGAGAATCTGATGCCATCCACTCCCTGCTCTCTTAAGGACACCCAGCCTGACGTCCTCCACTCATGTGTATCTGTGCGAGGATAGAGCTGGAAGGTGGCGAGACACTTGGTCTGGGATTTCCACCTACCCAGACAGCCACCTGACACAATATCGGGCACAGAATTGACCCTCAGCGCGTGAATGAGTGACTAAATTACAGACTGGACTGAACTCTCTAACATTTCTTCTCCTACATTAGAATTTAGGTCCTTTTAGCATATGGCCACGTTTTTCTGCCCAACACTAATTCAAGGGGTTGGTGGGGTGGGGGGCAGATGTTTTTGCTGAAGGATGACGAATGCTTGTTCAGTGGGTGGTATTCTGCCGACTCGTTTCTGGTCATTTTATTCCAGCAATGTGGAATAATGAGTTGTGCTCCTCTTCTAACAACGGTAGAGTCGCTTTTATTAAAAATCAGCTTGAGCCATCATTTCTAAGACCTCCTATGTCCTTGTAGCACTTTGCCCAGTCTCTTGAGCTCTCTCGAGTTCATCTGGAGACTTCATACTTAGCTTACGATACCCTGTGCATGTCACATGAGACCATCCCTGGAAAGTTCTTCCTCTGCCCTGAATGAAGTTCAGTCATTTCAGGGGAGTGCTTGCATCTTTTTCGTTTTTCCTTCCACTTTTATCCCTGTCTTTCCTCTCCTGGGGAAAGATGTCTCGTCTCTCCTCTTTCCTAGAATCCAGCCCCAAATCTGCTTCACTACGGCTAGGGAACTGCCATCCAGGAGGTCAGGAATGAACCAGGCTCTGCTCTCCTCTGGTCTGCTTCCTTGAGGATTCATTTTTCCTGAAATCCAAACAACCGGGACCAAGCTCTCCTTTAAAAAGAGCAAGATGAGGCTCTAGGAAGCTTTGTCCATGGGAGAGTGCGGTCTTGACCGAATGATTTGACCAGAGCTGGGAGACTGAGAGGGTGATAAAAGCTTTGTGCAGACTGGTGCTGGCTTATATCCACCGGGGAGGAGGGTGCTCTCTTCTTCCCAGTCACAGCTCGTCCTCTTTATCCTGTACATATGCACTTCATTGAGCTAAAGCTGCAGAACAGCGCAACCGTGATTTATGAGGGCTGAGTTTCTTCCCTGATCCCGGCTGGCACAGTGCTGGAGGCTTTGCTTTTATGTGTCCACATCAGGGGGCAACTGGCGACCAGCTGTTGGAAACTGGTTTAAGAAAATAATAAAAATAAAAATACCCGTGGACTATCCCGTCATTCCGGGTTTCTGGTACCTGCCATCAGCCTTGGAATAAATAAGGGAGTCTTTCCCCCTTGGAATGAGATTTCTCTATGACAAATAGATTTATATTGTGCTGGAATGATTGCTAGGTACCAAGGGGTCTTGCCTGAGGGCTAAGTTTTAATAATTGAGACTGTTAGAAGAATAACTCATATGGTCCCCACCCCCTTTACTCTTGAAAGGTCCCTAAGTACCACATATGTAATGGACTCTCAAGGCTTGGGCTCTCGCTAGCTCAGCCATCTCTGGGGTAGAAGGTAACAGCTGGGAAAGCCTCGTTGCAGGGAGTGGCAGCACCCTATAAGCTCCCCACTCAGGTGCGGTGTTCTGATGGGGCGGGTTGTTTGGGGAGAGTGGCACTCTCACACACACAAGTCATTTTGTAGTGTGAGAAGAAGGAAAGATGCATTTGCAACAACCACAGCTCTCTGAATGTTCTGAGTCACAGGTCTTTCATGCTTATGTGTTCTGTATATGTGACACATGTCAACCACCCCAGGGCACTTATTGGCTTATTTGTTTATCATTTAGTTGTTGCGTGTCCTTTCAAAAAAGACTTGAGAAGGCTTGCAATAAAATACACATAAAATAAGATAGTTAACGTTTAAAAAGAAGGTAAAAATCATGTCGCCTGAAGGGAAAATAAACCTCTGAACTGTAAGCCAGCTTTTGTCCACCTAAGTTACTCATTCAGCTTATTTTACTGAGCATACATAGGTATTTCTTTAAAAAATTGTTCTGTAATCAAACAAATTAAACAACTCTGGGCCGAGAAAAGCTAAACAGGTATTTTTACTGCAAATTCCTCAGATCCTTCAATTCGCTAAAAAGTACTATAAACTTCCTAGAGAAGAATACCACTATATGCTTTTTTAAAATTTTTAATGGTGTTCAGCAGAACGTACTTTGCAAAAAATGAACCAATGCCAAAATGATTTCTGGAATAGAGCAGCAATTTAAGTTCCAAAATCTTTGGGAATCAAGGCAAAAATGACATTTACCGTGAAGGAATATTTTCTGCCTCTTGTGATGAGAATGACTCTTATTTTTTTAAATGCATTTTCAAAGGTGTTTATATCATGAATCCTTACTCAAAGAGTATTAAATGATACAAAAGGCATGGCCATCAGTAGTGACTTTGCAGAAATGCAGGTACGTTTTCTTTATGACTATGTCTTGGTTTGGCCCATAATACAACATGGAAAGCATTGGGGAGGGCAACAAATTTTTGAAAATACAAATTCTTAGAAGGTGTATGAATTACAGGACACCCAGTAAACTTTTAATTTTAAATAAACAATAAATTTTTAGTATAAGTACGTGCAAAAATTGCATAGGACCTATTTAAACTACAAAATTGCTTGTTCTCTAGTTGAAATGCAAATGTAACTGGGTGCCCTACATTTTTAGTTGCCAAATCTGGCAACTCTATTGAAAGGTCAAGGTCTGAGTCAGATATTTGAATCCGCTAGAAGCCTCTACTGCGCAATAATCACCGTGCCTGGCATCACCATAGCCCTCTTTCGATTGACCCACGCTCATTGAAGAGTCTACAAGTTGTCAAATCTGTCTTCACCTGCCCCACCACCAAACTTCGGGAGTTCCAGGTCTTATCTCTGTAATTTCCCTGGGAAACGGTCTTGCTACCCCTTTGGAATATTCAGCTTGGCACTCAGCCTTTCAGTTTCCTGGAGCTGGTGGTCAGCCTTACGAAGGAACATTTATTGGGTTGTCATGGGCCAGCAAAGACTTTGCCTCCTAGGCAAGCCCCCCCAGTATTTATCGCGCCATCTCTGTAGTATATTATTAGCCTTTTATGCCTTCTCTGTCACTTGTTGAAATGAGAACGCAAGGTCTCTGGGCCTCTGCAGCCCTTTCCCTTACATTAACTTAAGTCACACCAGATGTGAGCCCATACTGCTTAGGAAGACTAATTGATTTCACCAATCACAATACTTCCATTGTTTTATGTTTTTAACACAAATAAACACTGTGGTGGGTTTTCTTCTTATCCTTCTTTCCTCTTGCCAATAGAGCCGAAGTGTATTCAACTAAAGGCATCCAGAAAGTGTAGGAAAGAAACCGTGAATGGAGTGCATCTACGACTAAAGAAGAAAAAGAAAAGAAAGAAAGGGGATAACGGGCTGTAGGGAAGAGGGAAGGAAGCCTCTCAGGGACCAGCAGTAACTCTGATGGATGGCTGGGGTGTGTGAGCCATTATTATTTGTTATGTGAGTGCAGGGAGATGGCAGCTGAGCTGAGCAATACACCTGCTGGGCTCCAAGAAGCCAAAACAGCTGCACGCATTGATTTAGAAGCTTGCTACTTGGGGCTCCAGGAACGAATCAAGCGACAGCTCATAAAAAAAGAGGGTTTTATGATATTCCCCCCCTCTCTGTAAGCAAACGGCCACATCATATGTTTTCCTAACGTGGCCATAACTCAAAATTAAATCCCAGCCCAAGGTGTCAGCCTGGTGCCATGTCAGGATTGTAACGGCTTGTTTTAAAGGTCGCCATGGAGATGATAGAGGGAAAAAATAGGGGGCTGGTTTGAGGAGGTGGGGAAGGCTACCCGGTGCTCTTTGCCTCCGTGTGGCTTAGGCACTTAAGAACAATTAGCTGTTTTGTTTTGACGACATGAGCAAACCAGCAGAACAAACTAGCAGTGTGTAGTTGGTGATTTTATGCTAATGCAAACCTCTAACTCATAGTATTAAAGTGCAAATTGCAGTCCCACTAGGAAACTACTACTGCCAAAGTGAGTAGGGGTGAGGTGTGCAGCATAGCATGCACACAGGGGCAGTCTGCTCCCTCTCACGCTCCAAAACTGGCCATTGATTGCATAACATGGAATGGAGTCAAAATGCTTTCGGTACATGTTGAATGAAAGTGTTTAGTGGTGAAGTGAAGAAAGGAGGAGCTTCTCAGAAGGGCTATCAGATTACTCCAAAGCTACAGCCCGAA
Source organism: Tarsius wallacei (assembly GCA_963574415.1). Lineage (NCBI taxonomy): Eukaryota > Metazoa > Chordata > Mammalia > Primates > Tarsiidae > Tarsius > Tarsius wallacei. The sequence goes on along the minus strand of CAUYQG010203708.1, from coordinate 10,414 downwards.
TATGCATGGCCAAGGTGCTGTGGGCCAATGATGTTAGACAAATCTCCATGCAATGCTCACCCCAAAAGTGATAACAGTCTGTAAGGTATAGAGGTATAGATAGGCTCTTCTGCAGGATTTGGTAGTGCCATAGATTTCATTCTTTTATTAAGTAGATACTGGACATTAGACAATTTGAAAAATACTGTAATGAAAGTTCATAAATGAACAAATAAAGAAAGAATGAGTGAATGAAAAACTATGGATGCATGCCTCATTGCTAATAGTTATATATCAGCATAATCACGGCAAGAGGGAATAAAATACTTCTCTTCTTTCAAAGCCCAAATCACCAAGTCTCTGCACAATACCCTAGGTTCAAACTTCAGCTTAAGCTGTTACCTTGACATTTTTGCTCGCAGAGAAGTCATCCATCAACCTGCTCTCTACCGTTACTTAGAAGACAGCATATCCCCAGTCGATCTCTTCTGAATTCTTATTCTGCATCTCCAGCTGCCTAGAGTACGTTTCCCTCGAAGTTCAGATGTCTCCTCTCCGACCCTAAATCAGCTTTGTTCCCTTCATGTTGTTTTTATTCTGGCACACGTTAGTCTTGGTCACTAAAGCTGAAAACATTAGACACAACTTTGACTTCCCTTCCCACATTCAAACTCACAAGAGACACTCCCCCTCCTTCTTTCACGCTGTCTCTCAAGTCTGTAACTTCCTTCTCCCACCTCTGCTGTCACCCCAAGTTCAGCCCACATTGCCTCGTGTACCAGCGGCAGCCATTGCTTCCCATTTCGTCTCTCTTCCTCTGGCCTCCGAATCCCCATCCATCCAGCAGGTAGAGCACCCAGCCCCTTGCTGCCAGGGTAATTTTCTCCAATTATTCCTTGTTTCCAGACAAAAGCATACACCGGGGAAAGGACACCCTACTCAGCAAACGGTGTTGGGAAAACTGAATAGCTACATGCAGAAAAATGAAACCTGCTCCCTATCTCTCCCTCCATGCAACAATGAACTCAAGATGGACTAAAGACTTAAATGTCAGAACTGAAACCATAAAAATCCCAGAAGAAAACCTAGGAAAAAGTCATCTGGAAAAAGTCTTCTGGACATCGGCCTAGGCAAAGCACTTACGGCTAAAACCCCAAAAGCAAATGCAATAAAAACAAAAATAATTAAATGGCACTTAATTAAACTAAAAAGCTTCTGCACAGCAAGAGAAATAAATAACAGAGAAAATAGGCAACTTATAGAATGGGAGAAGATATTCATAAACTATACATCTGACAAAGAACTGACATCCAGAATCTACACAGAATGCAAACAAAACATCAAAAAAAAAAAAAAAAAAAGCAAATAATACCATTGAAAAGTAGGCAATGACATAAACAGACATCTCTCAAAAGAAGGTATACAAATGGCCAACAAACATATAAAAAAACGCTAAACACACTAATTGTCAGGGAAATACAAATCAAAACCGAGTGAGATAGTACCTTGTACAAGTCAGAATGGCCATTGTTAAAAAAAATTTAAAAGTGATCGATGCTGGTGTGGATGTGTACCCTGTTGGTGGGAATGTAAACTAGTACAACCTCTACGGAAATTGGTAAGGAGATTTCTTTAAGAACTAAACGTAGATCTAACAGTTGATCCATCAATCCCACTTCTAAGTATCTCTCCAAAGGAACAGATTTCATTGTATAAAAAGACACCTGCACCTGCATATTCAACACAGAACAATCCAGAAGATGTGGCATCAACCTAAATTCCCATCAACCGATCAGAGAATAATGAAAATGTGGTATGTATGCACTATGGAATTCTATTTGAAAGGAGGGAACTCAAGAAACTTAGAATACACTTAGTTTACATTTTGCCTCAGCATATCCATTTTTGCTTAGACTGACACGCTTTGAATCTAGCACGGGTTAGACAGATAAATTCCAATAGGCAGGTTTTAGGAGGCGTTCAGGCATTTTATGCAGACCAAGCTGGTAGCATACCCTACCCACTCTGCAAATCTCCATCAGATGAAAGGCAAGGACAGTTCAACCTTTCAATTCATGGTTTAGCAATATGATCCCTAAGAAACTTTCAGCTTCCTTGGTGAATATGGAAGGCCAAAGATCACCCCTTAGCTGGTGGAAGCCACAGAAATGATAATAAGACAACCTTTTTGCTAGGAAGACTGTGGACTGGAAATGTCTGACAGGTTTCTTGCAAGAAAAACCTCTCCCACCACCATGGCAGCAATCATGTGACTAACCCACCCATCTGCCTGCTGTCTATCACCTGACATCAGTACCTGCACTTACCTGCCTCTTCGTGATGGTGTGGATCAGACCACCACCCAATCACCTCAATGATCTTCCCCCATGAAAGGGAAGGGTTAAAAGGACTCAACCACAAGCAACAATTCGCCATTGCCAGGCCATTACGGTCATTGCCTTGCTTAGCCATGGTGTGGCCATGTACTCCTTTTTGTTTTGTTTTGTTTTGTTTGTTTGTTTGTTTTGAAGCAGAGTCTCACTCTGTCGCCCAGGCTGGAATGCAGTGGCACATTCACAGCCACCCCAACGTCGACCAGCTGGGCTCAGGTGATACTTCCGCCTCAACCTTTTAAGTAGCCAGAACTACAGACACGTGCTACCGTGCCCAGCTAATTTTTTGATATATTGTAGAGATGCGGTCTCAGCAAGTTGCCCAGGCTGGCCTCGAACCCCTGGGCTTAGGCAATCCTCTTGCCTCGGCCTCCCAAAATGCTGGAATTACAGGCTTGAGCCACTGCGCCCAGCTGCCATGTGCTCTTTAAGCTATGGCCAGCCCATGTTTCCAGGCTTTGGTCCCCTCCCCTACCTTGGGGAGGTGACTCTCCTCTTTCTCTCTCTGTCTCTCTGATTCAGCTTTAAATAAACTATGTTTTCTCATCTAACGTCTGTGCAATTTTTTGCATCTTTCATGTGGCATCGGATTGCAGCCCAGACACCCACACCTCCAGCAGGCCTGGGCCCTAACTTTCTGGAGTTCTTACCAGGAGTATGACCTAACACTGTTCAGCTATCAAAGAGCATGAGATATCTTTTGCAGCAACTTGGATGGAATTGGAGAATACCATCCTAGGTGAACCAGCTCAGAAACAGAAAACCAAACACGATATTCTTGCTTACAAGTAAGGGTCACCTTTCCTACCTCATTGTCTATCCCCATTCCTGGTATTACAACTTGATTGTGCACTACTTTCCTTTTTTTAAAAGTCATCTTTTGCCCTCCTTTGGGCGTTTTCTGGACACTTTCCTTTTTCCCAAACCCCTAGGAGGTGTTGAGCAGGTGGACAGGAAGGCATTGGGTTTAACAGACGTAAATGACATCAGACTTTGGGGCCATTCAATGAGGCTTCTGCAGTACCTCCCTTCCTTTGGCAGCCTTTCGAGATGGCAGACTAACTCCTGCTTCCTCAGTTAGTCTTCAGTTCCAACCTCCATGGTTCCCTAGAGGGGCCTCTTTGCCCAAGTGCCTCATGCTCCACACTTAGCCTCGGCCTTTCTCAGGTTAACTTTCTTCATCTTGCAATGTATTTCCTTGAGAGCCTTCTTGGCCACTGCCATGTGAGAAAACGACCAAATAATAAGTACTTTTATGTTAATGACTTAAAGATGCTACCTCTTCCAAGAATACCAAGACGTTTTTAAAAATGTGTCTAACACTCAGCCTAAAGGAATGGCTTTCTAGCGGTGTGACATTTCAGCCTTTATGGGGGAAGGGCAATCCGGGAGTTGTGGGTGTAGCAGGGAGTACATTCCTGCATCCTTGAATCCTAACTCCTCTGCCACATGAAAGACTAGCCCTGACCATGACCTCTCAGGCCTTGGCACGGCAAGAAAACACATCACACAAAATGAGAGTTGCCAGAATCAAGAGGCAGTACCAATGCTTTTTCAACTGTTGAGCTCTTCCTCTGCAGAATAGCTTGCTTCTAGCATACTGGAAATTCTGGTTTTTGAAACAGGTTGTCTGGAATATGGATTATATGGGTGATTGCCTTGCAGGGAAGCTGAGGAAGGATACTGGATTTTAGCAGGGGTAGAGGAGAAAGAGAGTTTGTCAAATCCCTCAACATAACATATCTCATCATCTACCATCACCTTTTGAGATGGTGATGTTCCTTAGAGAGATAACCACTTTCTGCCAGCACCACTAAAAAAAAGGGGGTGGGAGGGAAGCTTATTTATCAAAGATTAGAATAAAAGTTGGTTATCTAGCAGAGAACTGAGATTAGGTGAGCACTGAGTAATGAGTCTGCTTTGTTAAGGGTGGGAGGAAAAGGAAGGGTAAATTTGTTTTGCATGAGGTATTGCCACGGAGCTTGATTTGAAGAGAGTGTCATATACGGTGGGCAGCCATCAAAATGGCACAGACACGTGAAAAGTCTGAAGAGAAAAAGCGTGGGTTACAGATGCAGAAAAAACATGGTAACAAATTCCGAAGACACATTTCCTCCAGTTTAGACCTTACCTTGTTAAATGAATCATTTGGCCATGAATGCTTCAAGTTAATTTAAGCAGATTGCATATGTGTATCCTGAACACATATCACTTAATTATTTGTCTTTTTTTGTAGGAGAATCTTTTTTGTGTTTTCTTTTCTTTCTTTTTTTTTTTTGAGTTGGAGTCTCACTCTGTCACCCAGACTGGAGTGCAGTGGCCGCTCCCGGCCACCGCAGCCTCGCCCTGCTGGGCTCTGGTGATCCTTCCGCCTCAGCCTTCCAAGTAGCTGGAACTACAGGCGCGCGCTACCATGCCCGGCTAATTTTTTGATTTATTGTAGAGATGAGATCTCGCCAAGTTGCCCAGGTGGGTCTCAAACCTGCAGGCTCAGGCAATCCACTCACCTCGACCTCCCAAAGGGCTGGGATTACAGGCTGAGCCACCGAGCCCGGCCTTGTGTTTTCATTTAGAATTGTGGGATACCAGTGCGGATGTGCTACATAAGTAAATTGCGTGAAGCTGGGGAGTGGGCTTCTAGCAAGCCGTCTTTTTCCCTGGTAGTGGACATAGTACAAAGTATGTGATTGTGTGCCCCTTATCCCTTCTGCCTTTCTCCCTCCCTCCTTAGCCGTGTCCAGCGTCTGTTATTCCCACCTTTATGCTGCTACTGCCAATGATCATGGCCTGCTTATGAGTGAAAACATGCAGCATTCGGTTTTTGGTTTCTGTGATAGTTCACTTAGAATTATGGTCTTCAGCTGCATCTATGTTGCTGCAAAGGACATGATTTTGTTCTTCTTTATGACTGCTTAGTATTTCATCATGTATAAGTACCACCTTTTCTTTACCCTGACCATTTCTGATGGGCATCTGGGTTGGTTCCATGTTTTTTGTTTGTTTGTTTGTTAATTGTGAATAGTGCTGCAATGAACTTACATGTGCGGGTGTCTTTTTGGTAGAGTGACTTATGTTTCTCTGGGTATATTGGTATATTCCCAGAAGTGGGATTGCTGGATTGTATGGTGGCTCAATATTTAGTTCTTTGAGAAAATGTCACACTACTTTCCACAAAGGTTTACGTGGTCCAAAATGAAAAAGCATAAGGGAGTATCGTGAAAATTCTGAGCGCTTAGCTGTAGTATCTCAGTTCAGTCTTTGTGCTCAGCTGAGTATTTCTATAATTAGTTTTGGAACAATGTGATATAGTAAACATTTATCTTTGTTGATTTCCTCAATTATGAAATAATATGATTACAGAAGTCTTCTAAGTAATTGATACAATTCATTTGACAGCATTTTGCACATGTTTTATACTTGTTATATACAAAAGCTATATTTCTAGGGCTATGTTACTAAATGCTTTCCGGTGAAGATTGAATTTTCCCACAGGTATTCCTAAAATTAATCTGCTATTTTTATGAAATTGTTAAGCTATATATCTATGAAGGAGTTATGAGGCTGCCAGATTAAATGAACTAACAAGTTGTTTTCTTATGTCTATGACTCCCTCCGATGATAAGTGTTTTATTATTCTGCATTTTTAATGGTCTAAATCCCACAAGGGACATTTTCAAAGCATTTCACCATCTGCCTCTAAAGCCTTATCTTCCTTTGGCAATAAAATGAAACCCGTGGTTTTAAAAATCAAGCCCAAAGGTTTTCAATCCCTGCTTTTATTCATCCATTCATCCAGCAAACATTTATTAAATGTCTATTATATATCAAAAACAGAGTTATATACTGATGAGAAAAATTGCTACCTAATTACCTTATCTCTTCTAGTCTGAGGTACAAATATTTACCATCCGGCCTTCTTGTTTGACTCAGTCCTGGGGATGATCATTGCACAACTCTAATATTTTACAAATTCCCGCCAGATTTTATTCTGCCATTAATTGCTACTTAAATTTTTTATTTCTTATTTTTTATTTTTTTGGTAAAGACAAAGTTTCCCTGTATTGGCCACAGCCTGGTCTTGAACTCCTGGCCTCGAGCAATCCTCCTGCCTCAGCCTTCCAAAGTACTGGGATTATAAGCATGAGCCATCATGCCCAGCCTAATTGCTATTTTTAATCGAAAAACAATTCGTGACTGTACATCCATATGTGGTTTAAGCAACAATAATCAAAACAACTATGTACCTGTCACTCAACTTTAAAAAAAAAAATGATGCCAACAATTCTTCTGAAACTTCCTCTGTTCTCATCCCAAATCACATAAACTTTCCTTCCCTGCTAGAAGTAAATACTAACTTGGACTTTTTTTTTGGCTCAGTATCATTTGTGAGTGTCATCTACATTTTAATGTGTTTGGTAGTTTAATCATTTTCACTACTATGTACTATACTATTCTATAGTTTGTTTTTAAATTCTTCAGAAATAAATATGTGAATGGTTGTCATTTTTCTTTGCACAATTCTTTGGGTTTTTTTGCTGTTAAGAATATTTCTGGTGATCACTTGAGGTCGGGAGTTTGAAACTAGCCTGAGTAACATCGTGAGATCCCATCTCTACAAAAAAAAAAAAAAAATTAGGTGGGTGTGGTGGCATGTGCCTGTCATCCCAGTTACATGAGAGGCTGTGGGAGGACTGACTGAACCCAGGAGTTCAAGGCTGCACCGAGCTATGATCATACCACTGCACCCCAGCCTGGGTGACAGAGTGAAACACTGTCTCTAAAATAAAAAAGAAAGAAAATCAGAAAAAGAAACCTTCTGCTGTGAACATTCTCATTCACCTGTCGTGTTGCGATATAGGTGAGTTTCTCCTGGGAGTGGAAGAGCTGTGCTGAAGAGCATGCACTCTTTTAACTTTACTGGCTAATGCTGGATTATTTCGCTTGGTCTTGGTACCAAATTACATTGGCAGTCTGTGAGAGTGCTCATTACGCCATACTCTTGCCAAAAATTCAGCGCCAGCATAAATGTTGACAATCTGGTGCTCCTAAGTGATATATCATTGTGATTTTAATGTATATTTTCTTGATTAGTATAGATTCATCTTCTATATCTATTGATCCTGTGTATTACGTGTGTTTCCTCTTTTGTAAAATGTTTGTTCATGGCATTTGACCTTTTTTTGGTCTGTCTTTTCCTTATTGATTGTGTATACGTGTAATATTTGTGGCTTGACTTTTTACCTTTATGTTTTGAATTTTAATGAACTACATTTCTTAATTTTAATGTTGTCAAATTTTTCAATTCCTCCCCTTAACAAAAATACTATTTTTTTTAGAGAAGTTTTAGGTTCACAGCAAAATTTAAGAGGAAGAGACCAAGATTTCCCCTATGCCTTCTGCTCCTATGCATGCGTTGCCTCTCCCATGTTCAACATCACCCACCAAAATGGAATTTTGTGTAACTGATGAACCCACATTGACACGTAATAATTACCTAAAGAACATAGTTTACTCCGGGCTCGGCGGCTCAGCCTGTAATCTCGCGCTTTGGGAGGCTGAGGTGAGTGGATTGCCTGAGCCCGTGGGTTCGAGACCCGCCTGGGCAAACTGGCAAGACCTCATCTCTACAATAAATCAAAAAATTAGCCGGGCGTGGTAGTGCACGCCTGTAGTTCCAGCTACTCAGAAGGCTGAGGCGGAAGGATCGCCGGAGCCCAGCAGGTCAAGGTTGCATTGGCCAGGAGCGGCCACTGCACTCCAGTCTGGGTGACAACTCAAAAAAAAAAAGAACATAGTTTACCTTAGGGCTCACTCTTGGTGTTGCACATTCCATGGGTTTTGAGAAATGTATAATGACATGTGTACATTATTATAGTATCATACAGAGTATTTTCACTTCCCCAAAATCCTATGAACATTTTTTTTCTTAAAAAAAAGTCTTCTATCATATGTACGTACCACACTTTTTTTATCCAGTCCAATGTTGATGGGCAGCATGGTTGGTTCCATGTTTCTCCATTGTGAATAATGCTGCAAAAAACATGTGTGTGCAGGTTTCTTTTTAATAGAACGATTTGAGTTCCACTGGGTCTATCACCAGAAGGGGGATTGCTGGGTTGTGTGGAGGGTCGATTTTTAGATCCACCACACTGTGTTCCACAGAGGTTGTACACCCCCATCAGCATACCTGTAGAGGTATGCAGCCATAAAAAAGGACAAAATTACGGACTTCTCAGCAACTTGGATGGATGTAGAGTCTATCAAACTCAGTGATCTGTCACAGAAGCAAATAACTGAGTACCACATGTTCTCACTCATAAGCGGGCCCTGAACATTTATTATAATACTATAAAAAAAGGATTGGCAGTAATGGGAAACTGCCAGGGGAGGGAAGGGGGAGACACATAACATCAGTAGGGTACCTGATCTCAGACCAGGCGGAGTGGGGACCAAAAGGAGGCCCAGACATCACCTGTACGATGACCACTTACGTACCTCATCCTGAATTGTACCCCATATCCATAACATAAAGAACAAAAAGAACGTGGGCTTTGGTTATCTTTTGAGATTATAGTTTCCAGGAGGTCTTAAAAAATAACTTAGACACTGATATGAAAATAACCTGCTATTAGGGGGGTTGTATAATAGTTGACTGTGTGAGTTCTGGACTCAGCCAGGTCTACATTCAAGTTCTGTCTCTTGAATTGATTAAATGTAGGACCTTTGCCAAGCGTCTTTCCATTGCAAAGGTCATATTTTCAACTGTAAAATGAGATTGATAAATACTGTGTAGCTGGGTTATGAGGATTAAATGAAATGGCATAATTGAAATGATTAGCACAACTCTGGGCATATAGAAAGGGCTTAATAAATTTTAACCATTAAAAAAAATTTCCTCTATCTCAAAGGCATGAGAAATCTTCTACTGTGACTTTTTAAACTCTTAAAGTTTTGTCTTTCCCATGTAAATTCTTAATCTGTCTGGGATTTTTTAAATGTATATATATAAAATGAAAAGGCAGGGGCGCAATTTCAAGATTTGTCTAAATGGAAAACCAAGAACCACAGCACCATTTATCTGTAATGCTACTTCTGTTACAGTTCAAGTATCTCTAGTTATATTTTTCTGGGCGTTTTTTTCTGGGCTCTTCCTTATGCTTTGTGGATCCATTTGTTTATTTCTGAAGCAATTCAATATTGTCTTAATTATTATATCTTTCTAAACACTTGACATGGAAAAGACAAATCTCTCTATCCAGCCTGTCATTCTTTTTCAGGAGCATTTTGTTTTTATTTCCTTTTTACTTTCTCTTGCTTTCTACATACTTTTTTCTTGAATTTTTGCATAAAAATACATTCATATGGCCCAAAATAAAAAAGCATAAGGGAGTGCACTGTGAAAATTCATCCTTTTGTCTCTGAATCGAGCTATATAGCTCTCCCCACTACAGTAGCTGTTATTAGTTTGTTCTTTATTCCAAGGCTACCCAAGATACTTTATATAACAAGCTTATATATGCATATGGTAGTTTCTTTCACTTTTGTCATATTCATAAACACTGTTCTAAGATGTCTCATGTTTCATTTGATCGTTAATAATACATTTGTGTATCTTTCTTATTAATACATGAAGGGTTTACTTTCCTATGGCTTAAAAATATGTCATGTTAAGACTACCATAATTCAGCCGGGCTCGGTGGCTCAGCCTGTAATCCCGCGCCTTTGGGAGGCTGAGGTGAGTGGACTGCCTGAGCCCGCGGGTTCGAGACCCGCCTGGGCAACTTGGCGAGACCTCATCTCTACAATAAATAAAGAAAATCAGCCGAGTGTGGTAGTGCGTGCCTGTAATTCCAGCTGCTCGGAAGGCTGAGGCAGAAGGATCGCCGGAGCCCAACAGGTCGAGCCACTGCACTCCAGTCTGGGCGACAGTGAGACTCCAACTCAAAAAAAAAAAAAAAAAAAAAACAAAAATAAAAAATAGTAAAAAAGAAAAAAATTTAATTAAATTAAAAAAAAAAAAAAAAAAAAATAAAAAATAAAAA